>VMKM01001275.1:0-160682 GCA_008360985.2 Macquaria ambigua | reverse complement strand
TTGAGTGAAAGCTAGGGTTATGTGTCACTACAGCAGGAAAGATAATCTTAATATCCTGCAGTATGTGATGCACTGTTATTTTCTAATCTTCTAGTTTGAGCATGTTCATGATTCAAGAGATCACTCTTCTTTCTATGTGTGACGACATTTCTCTCTATGTGCATGTTGAAATACATTTTTAGATCAGTTGGCAAGTCTGGCATTAGCTAAAATGGCAGACTCTTATCAATGCTCACATCGATCTTAATGTCTTTTCAGATAAATTATGTGTCACAAACAAATCAGGACAATTAAGGCAGTGTTAGGAAACCTTCGACGGAAAGAACCGAGTTTCCAGAGAGGTTATTTTTTTTAAATGTCATCTGACACATTTGAGTCTTAAGTATGACCATAATTAAACTAGACGTTGTGGACTATCAGGTGAGTTAGACTCTTAACGCTTAAATGATTGCACATTTATGTTCAAGATAGCCGTCCAACAAAAGGCAAAATTAGAGAACGCTTCAATAAACCTTGCACACTGAATAAACAGCGGGGCTTCAAACACATAAGGTACATTGCAGGAGTTTCCATTTGGAGCTGGCCATGCGTCACATTGCTGTAATACGTAGACCTGACATTTGTTATGACTCAGGCACAGCTTGATACAAATATGATGTGTGTGTGTGTGTGTATGTGTGTGTGTGTGTGTGTGTGTGTGTGTGTGTGTGTGTGTGTGTGTTTGTGTGTGTGCGCGTGCATGCTTGCGTATTTGTTGTTGGCTGCAGGCAGGGGTGCTGGCAGGTTGCGAGAATCTATTAATAAGCTGTCATTCCACAAAGCACACTTGTAATGTAGGTGCAGTGAATAAACTCAAACACTCAAACTTTGATCAACTATAACATTAATCGCGAAGCATGTGTGTGTGTTCCTCTACAGTACAGTCCCAAATGTACTTTTACGCTTTATACATTGCTCACAGCTAGGATTGTGCAGACAGGCAAGAGGTGGTGTCATATCACAATTCCAGCAGCTGCCTTAGAGGAATATCTTCTACCATTGGGGATTGACTATGGCCTTGTAATGCTGCAAGAGTATTACAGCAGATGGTGCAGAAAATTGCCTCAGCATGACTGCCTGACCCATGAAAGCATTCGGTATACTTCAGGTGGCCATTTAGAAGTGTGTTTTGTAAGATAGTATGCCTTAAACATGATATTAACGCTCATGCTTTTGTTTTAGACCAATATCAATACACTTCATGGTTAAGGTTTTAAATTGGATGATTACAACCAGCTTATGCCAACCGACTGATTGTGATTAACAGGTTGACCTTGGAAGAGTACCTATTTGATCCCATGGCCTCTTAAATTAGTATATTCCTGTGGCCCAATTGCTGTATTTAGCTACAGTTTTAACATTAAGAATTGCAAAATAGTCTGTAAGACACTGACTTATGTGAGCTAACTGCCCAGTCAGCCATCTGGGGCTAGTTCCCCAAACAGCTTCTGGTCTAGCTAGATGAGATTGTACTCAGGATGTTGACAGCAGTGGAGAAGGCAACACAAATATGGCAGAACAAATATATAATTACTACAGAAATAATTGCGAAATTAGCAACTTTAAGAGTCTGTTTCATCCCAATTATGGAGGTGATCATGTCTTCATTGAAAATAATATAAATCCAGTACTGTAGGTACTGTTTGTTGTCAGTTCCCAAGTAAAGTAGATTGAGCTGGCTCACTTTTAAAAGCACAAACAATTAAACAGACTCAATGCCCAAGGCAGGAGCTGGCAGCAAACAGCCAGAATGTTGGCTGACAATTTCCTCAGACAAACTTAAGATATACCAGACTAACCCACTGTACATGCTATAAGTAGTAAAGCTTACATTCACAGTATTGTTTCAGTGTGTTTGTTATGAGGACTCATCAGTGAATACCATGAGAACTCTGACCCACTGGTTTGACTGGTCAAATGTAAAACAAATCTTAATGCTGAAGTCTGCAAAAGCTTGTCCAGTGATGGGCAAAGGTCTGCCTTTGTACACTATTCCAATTTTGCCTTTAACCAGCTCAGCAAACACGCACAAATTGATCACAGTAGCGTTTCAAGAACAAAGCTGTTTACTTTGCGTACAGCACTTTGATGCCGTCTTACTAGAGGTGAGAGTTACAATTCAAACTCAATATCTCTGCACTTTAAATATCCTCTAGGATTATAGTAAGCTTTTTAAGCAAGGAAAAGAAAAGAGAAGAAGAACGTAGAATTAGAGGACATCATTAACAGAAGATAGATTAACAGCAGGAGAGATTTTTTAGGAAGGAACCCTTTGAGATAAAGACAGAAAAAAACATATTTGGGGAAAAAAAGGAAGAAAGCCTTTCTGAAAAGAGAAGAAAGCATGAGAGAAAAAAATATGGAAAGGAGGGCATTAAAGAGACAGAGCATGCAGAGGATCCAAGTCCACAGATGCCATATTCAAGTATGTTTCAGTGCCCTGGTGTGACAGGCACAGACGTCACAGTGATGCCAGAGCACAGATGCATGCTGGGTACTCAGTGGGGAGATGTCGCCTAATCAACAAAGCTGTGTTTCATACAAGGTCAAAGACAATGCCTGATCTTACCAAGCACACATACACATCTGCGAGGACCCTAGTGTACTGAATGTTAATAAAATAAAAAATATTGACACACATGCATGCACACATAAAAATGGGGTGAAAATATCTGTTAGATAAAAAGAGGTATAAATGTTTCCCTTGAACAGACTCAGAAAACAATCTGCATCAGTTTGAAATATCCCCAAACTCCACTTCTGTTTGTACAGTTACTGTTTGTACAGTTACTGTTAAGTGGCAATGTTCCTGCTCCTGCAATTCAATTCATGCTACCCTAAAAAAAATGTAAAGAGAACATGAGTGAGTCTAAGTGAGAATGACTGTATTAGGCATTTTCACAAATCTGTATCTGCTGGCTCTTGTCATAATTTCTATCTTGAGCATAATGTAGCTCTTATGTTTTGTTAAATCAGATGCCTCCAGCATATCTGTTCATCTTCCTGCAGCTATCAAACTTGCAGACAAATTTCACACCACCGCTTCCTGTTTGTTTCCATAGTGATGAAGACTGGTTTTCCGGCCCAGAGTGAAGCAAGTGTGTGCTGTTGCTCCATTGGACAGGAAGCTGGTGAAGAGAGCATGCTCTGTCAGCAGCCTTATCTCCCTGAACAATGACAGATAGATGACACGCTCTTAGCAGATGACAGCCCACTGATAGTATCGACAGCAGTGAGATTCTAACACCTTTTCTTTAAAAAAAGTTACAAAAGTCTGGATCTATTAATGCAAAGGATTTGGTCATTTCTTAAATGCAAGATACAGAAGTGTAATGCAAATATTAGAGTGGAGAGAAACCTCTCCCAAGGTTAGAAAGGAAAGAAACAGGACTAATCAGACATGCCATCAGGATGTAAAGCCCGGAGGGAGAATGAACAGGGAAGCTATGACCGTCATCTTTATTATCTTTTCTAATTTCTGATAACTCAGTTACTAACTAGAATGTGTCACTAGTATAAAAAGTCCTTATAGTGATGTGTCAATTCTGTCAAGTTCCTCTTGAAATGTACCTTAGTTAGTTAAAACTGGTGGCTGCTGTTTAAACTGTGAGCTTCATGGTTCACTTGCTCACAATGCTGTGGTTTCAATGTCATCAATACATGAACATTTTTAAAAAGCCTGGATTGGTCCTCATCTGATCCACAGGATTGGGATCCCTATTTACTAACAGTACATCACATGTACTTTCATGTCTCACTGTACAAGCCATAATTCTACAACGTCACAATGCAGCCACAAGCACAAGAGAACAGAATCCTCGAGTCTGGTCTTGAGATGTTTTGCTACCCTCATGGACTTGTCTCAAGCTTGTGAGTTAATTTTGAATTGTACTGGACTCTGTTTCTGTCACAGTATCAGCCCACTACAATCTTCAGTCCTGAGTCCAGTATTTTTTTTAATGTATATAGCTCAAGGTTGCCCTCTGCTCTTGCAATTTTGCCTTGAAGGCAGCAGGAGTCAGGGAAGTAAACAAAACTGGACCAATGCCAATTTGAAAAATAACATCAGTGTTTTAAGTGAAGACACGCATCAGGTAATATGGAAGATTTATCACCTCAGAAGAGGAGCCGATGTAATTGTAACTGTAAAGATAAACAGGAGACACCTGAAAACTTGTAACAGGTGAGAGCCAGAGAGAGAGATGCAGAGAGAGAGGGAACAGCAACATTATATGATACATTTTCCATTGGAGTCATCTTACAGCAGCATGCCCAATGTTCTAGTGTCAGGCTGTCAATTACGTGGGGGAAATGGGATGTGCTCTGAAGAAGTGACTCCTAGACAGCGTGGCACATTAGCGAGCACTTCCTCTATGCCTATTTACACAATATTACAGTCTAAGTGACTCTAATTAAAGTGTAATTAAGACGGATTGAACATGCAATTAATCAATATGTAGAGGTGTAAATATACTAGGAGGGAAAGTGGTTTTGCTATTTAGAAAAAGCTGTGCTCCAATCAAAGCACTTAATTCACATCATCACTCTTGCACTTTTTAGGGGATGGCTCAAAGAGACAAACAAACCACTGAGCGTTAATCAGCTTATGTACTGGTATACTTGCTGACCACTACATGACAGGTGATACACAAAGATAATCATGTGCAGTATAGATACACCCAGCTAAATGGAGATTTGCCCTTTAAACAGTCCGATAGTGAGCATCAAAGGTCACATATAGCTGTAGTAGATTGTATTGAGTGTGGACTTGACCTTTCGCTGACCAATTAACAAGGCTATTACATCATCACCTGACCTGTTATGAATCCCAGGACCATTCATAGTATGTAGTAATTTTAACAATATCCACATAAAGAAGAATACAGCTTATCCTAGGATCCAACTCAAGCTCTTTTAGGTGAAAAGCCCTAAACACAGTAAAACAATGGTATCTGGGTATGTGTATCAGGGATTCATTGGCTAGCCAAAACACAAAATAGGGTGTGTGACCATGACAGCCTGTATGTGACCTAATTCTGTGGAGCAACTTTGACAACTTCAGTGTCAGGGGTAGCCCTTACTCCCTTTCCTCCCTCTGCTCACAATCACAGTGTAGAGAGGTCAGCCATAATGAGGGCACACTGATGATAAAATTGGAGCAGTGGTAAGGTAAAAGGACTGCTGAATCTGTGTGGTGTGTGTGTGTGTGTGTGTGTGTGTGACGGGGGAGAGACAGAAACACAGAGAGAGAAACAGGGCCATGGACAAACGCAACCAACTACCTGAGTAAGACCTGCAGTGCAATTAAGTGCTTATGGTAGTCATCTTTGAACTGTGAGACGTCTGCATTCACATCAGACACTAACAGCTCATTCAAGTCTATTTTAGTCAGCCACAATCAGTGGTGAAGTGCTGAAGAAAGGAATTGTGTTTCCAAGTCTTAGACAACAGTAGACTATCCCAGGTATACCAAACCTACACAGTGTATAATTAAGACAAATATTATTTAATGTCTCTTCTTACAACAGACATGCTCCTGTCTGTGTTGAAACACTAAATGACTAATGACTAAGCTGGAAATAGGTTTCACAGACATTATAGTTGTCATCAACAGGTACACACACACACACACACACACACACACACACACACACACACACCCGCGCGTGCAGACAGCTCTGCAAGTCTGTTGTGAAGTCAGTGCTATGAAAGGCCAGCTATTAAAGGATATAGTGGTTTAGACTGACTGAGCAACAAACAGGCTTATGGTATATGGCCTGTCCTGTTGGGTGAATCAAGCTGCTCAGCAACATGTCGCATCACATTTGGGCAAGGAGTGTGCCACGGCACAGTGACTCGGTGGGGAAGGACACACACAAGTAGGCACGTGCATGTGTGTTTGCATGCATGCAGGAGCAAGCAAAAAAGAAAATGTCTTGTTTGAAAGGCACACACTGGAACAAAACCACAAGACGCTTCCACAAGTTCCTCTATCTGTCATTGCCTCAGGGGACCAGGATGTGAGGCTCCAGCTTTTCTTTCCCTCACCCATAATCATCACACATATTAGCTGTAGGTCACTCCTATAGATATTTATAGAATCCCCCTCTTATGCATGAATCCACAGAACCAGACATAGCTACTCTGAGTCACACAGAGAGGCAGGACACAGCAAAGAAAGGGGGGAGAGAGAGGGGACCGGGACAGGGAATGAAAGTGAGCCAGATAGACAGGATGACACAAAAAGATGCAATAACAAAAATAGTGAATGAACCTGCAGGAGGGGGAGAGTTTAATGGAGGTATACACAAAGAAAGGAGTGACACTAAGAACAACAAAAAGTAAAACCTAAGGAAGGCTAAAATAAAAAGGGAAGAAAAGACATGCATATAGAGTTGCAGTCTTCTAGGAAAACCAAAACCAAAACTTTGCTATTTCTATGATAAAGGGGAAACTGATTAAGACTTACTTTGTAGTTTCTACAAGCTCACACTTGTGCTGCTTAGCCTGCTATATGAAATTAAAAGGCCTGTTTTTTCTTAATAGGTCTCTTAAGTGGCACTGTACTTAATAACAATAAAGAGAAATTTGATACTGTCTCTAGGCCTTTGATAATAAAAAGCTACCTGGTACATCAACTCAACACAATTATCATCTTTACTTTAAAAGGACAGGAGCAGGTGACATGGAACAGGAGGTTAGGAGCTGCTGGACTCAAAGCTATGATTACACAGTTGGTGCCTTAAACTGTGACAATGCAGCTTTCCAGCCAGTGACAAATCTACTCAAAAACCACCAGTGGAACACATTCTGACACCTTTCTATTCCAACAGTGCACTCAGACACCCCAAGGGCTTACAAAAAGAACTGACAGACAAGCCAGGACTGTATCCCTTTTACAGATTCATAAATTGTGTGAAGGTGATGTTGTAAGCTAGATTCTCATCTATTTTCAATTGCTGAAACAAAACTCCTGACACAAGGTGTTTGGCACCTTGGAATATTTTTAGAGTTAGCTTGTCAGTGGTAGCTAGGAAAATTGTATCTTTCTCTGAAACCAGTATTTTCAACTATGCTGTTGGGGCCCATATCCATGTCAATAAATCCTGCAACAGCCTGTGTTGTCCCCAAGTGTCTGGTCCAACAAGTTTAACACTACCAAATATAAAAGGGTTAGAAGTGCAGTCTGTGAAGTGTTCCTGCAGTGCAACATTCACCCCCTGCAGATGTTTTGCCAAGATGTCTTTTTTCTTTAAGAACCAAAATGGGCAATTCATTCATCCCTAGGATGTTATGTCTTTTTTTTTTTTAGAATCATTCTACTTTCAGGCCCAAACATGACAAGAGTGTTAATGTATGAGATATGTATTACATATCCTGTGGGCAATATTTATGCTTAGTCTCTACTCTGTTTATGTCAGCACATATCCAGCATGTGTGTGAAAGAATGGCTACTTTCACAAACAGAAAATACAGGGGGGAAAGACACTCATTTACAGAATACACTTTTAGGCAGCCCAATCACAAGTTGTGAACTCAGTGCAGCAAAAAATCCTAGAGACGAGACCTATTGTTTATTTGTAATGTCATGCAGACCTAGAGACAGGAGATGCTTTTGTAATGATGAGTTTGAGATTGATTTTGTAGACTCTAGTTTGTTTGAGCTTTTGCACCCACTAAGCTTTGGTAGTTACAACTGAGATTTCCACTGAAAAAAACTTTTTAGCTTTGGCCTCAATCCATTTCTGTAAACCCATGAGCTGTGTTACCTATTCAGGCTCTGAGGGATGCAAGTAGAATTTCAAAGTATTAGGATTAAAGTAAAAAATGGGCTACCTGTCAACCAAGGTTATTTTCAGCAAGCTGCCACACACCTTTTGCCGCACAACATTCAAAGCGCATATCCCTGGCTTTTCATAGCCATTACACAAGAATGATTCTGATGATGTACACTGTATGTCCAGGGCCACATATACGTCTAATTTATTTCTATGCATCATGGCACTGCATTTGACTCATTCTACATTACATCTTTCCTTCATTAGACCAATAGAGGTAGTACCTGTGGCTCTTCTGACCAGTCTCCCTTCTTACTCAGCAGGTTCAGTTGTTTCACCATTGTGCCAGTCCAGAGCAATAACACTGTAATAAGTCTGGTTTTCAGGAGGAGCCAAAGTAGATGCTTTTGACTGACAGGCCACAGTGGATATTGAGGGGTGGGGGTTACATTTCGCAGAACATGTGCGTGTGTGCATGTGTTTGCATGTTGCCTCTGCAGTCTGGTTGCATTCTCAGGCCTCCCCCTTTATACAGGTCGAAGTTACTTTTGAAAACTCCATGCTGTAAGGTGCAAACTGCAGCCTTCACACTGGAAGTAACTCAGTGGCTCAACCTGGTGACCTGGCATGGAATGCCATTTTTATGTTGCCAGTGGTATGAGAAACAGAGTATCTTATCAAGTGATGAGAAAAACAGCAGGGGACATACGTAGCTTAAAGCATGAGAAAGAAATGTGCTGGCGGCAGCCCTGCTCTGTGTTATGCAATACGAGTGAACAGTTTGAACATGTAGATTCTCCAAACTTGCGTAGGTTTTTATGGTTGAGACTGAGTCAGTGGCCCATTAGTCCACAGTTCTTAGATACCTCAATCAGACAGGAGGTTTATGATATGAGCCTGGATTACTCACTCTATTGGACAAACGCATATAGATAGATGATCTAAATGATGCCAATACATTTAACTCTGAATGAAGATTTCAAGTTAATTCAAAATAAAACACTGACAGTATTGACAGAAACTGCAATATATAACTATACCATTATAGGGAAGGATTTTGTGTGCTTTCTAGGATGACAGCCTAGCTGATATATAGCTGATGTCATATTTGATAATGAAATGAGGTAAAGTGACATTCAAAAACTGAATGATTAATCAGTACTGCATAGCTGCATGGAGGTAAACCTCTTGCTTATCTTACTTTGCCCCCTCAGGCTTAACACCACAGCCAGGTCACAAGGTAATCTATCTACAGACTACAGCTTAGATACAGAATAACAGCTTTGGATCTTTAGCTGTCTCGGCCTCAAATACATCAGGCTATCTAGAGGCTGCATAATCCACACTAAACTGCCACCCTTAAGGGGTAATTACTACAGAGATAGACATTTTTGTTAAAGAGTGAGATCCTTTACACACATAATCGACACATAAATTGCGCTCAATGATAAGTCTCGTTCTGAAATCTCGCGAGAGCTGAGTTGTTGCAGGAAGACAACGGTGTTTCTGGTTATACCAAAAGGATCTCACTCTTTAACAAAAAGGTCTATCTCTGTAGGGATCCTCATAATGTTGTCAGACACTTCAAATTACAATCTGAGCCTGTCAGTAGCAAAAACGAGCACTTTTAGTGGACGTACTTTGACGAGCACAGTTGCCCACAAGGATTACATTGCAGCCATTGCAGCCTGCAATCTACTGGACCAATTCCAAACTTTCCAAACCAATTCTTTTTTGTACCTATTAGTCATTTAGACCCCAAAATATGTAAATAGGACCCAGGTTAAAAATACCAGAATTACCCTTTAACACTAGGCCAAAAATCAAATACTACCGGCCAAATTTACAAAGCTAATATGTTTAGTAATGACCCCATCATCAATGTGCTCTCAGAACTGTGCATCTGTCACAGTGACTGATGTCCATCAAACAACCCAGGACTCCTCAACCCAATACAGAGATATGGAGTTAGACAAAATAGACTAAGCCTTACAAAATGCTGGTGCATTAGCCAAAAACTGCAATATTATTTAATATGTCAAAGGGAACAGTCTCTAACGTCATAAGAAAATATGCCAAACTACATCAACAACGAGAAACAGTGGTCATAATGTACCAAAAACAATATGTCAGACATAGTATACAGTATATAGGAAGTTGAAAAATAGCACAAATTGGCATGCAACCTTGACACAACCCACTTTTGTAGTGATGTTTATAGTGGCCGTTTAGTTACACATTTCACAAAGTGTTTATACAATGTCAATCCCCTGTATTTACTTATAATTAGGCTCTTGTAGACAGATGTCCAGATAGTATTTCTCTGACCTATTAAATCAATATTGATGTGCAACTGACATCTGTTATGGAACTAATCAAAAATATTTATATTTATATTCCTACTGATATTAGGAATTCTGAATTAATTTGCTAAAGCAGCCACTGGTGCCTCTACCGTTTCATACTGTCTGCTAACCACTGCCACACACAACAACACCAAGCAGGACATCCACAGGCAGACATGAATAAAGAGCAAGAAAGCAGAGCAGCACTCTGCATCACAGGGCAAAACTTATTTTCTATTTGATATAAACGATACTATTGTTATCTTTTACACCATTAGCTACTCCATTGGAACAATTCTATACTGACATATAAATAGACAGTTATGTACTGAAGTAATAAATGAGTGCTGCTGCTCACTTACTGCTCAGCTCCTTTGTTTACATTTTGGAAAGCAGACCTTCTCAAACTAAAACACCAGATAAAACGTTCAGTAAACAGGCTAGCTTTATTGTAATAACCATGTTATGATGATTATTAGAAATGAGATGAGTAAAAGGAGGAATGAAAGGCTATATATTAATAATAAGATTGCAAGAAGGAACGAAAAGGACTACAGATTATATGCCTGAGTCCGTTGATCGAGCACCATCTCTTTGTGTGTTATAATAATGTGTGTAAAACATTGCTAAAAGGTTTAGCCTAATACTTGACATTTGGTGCCAGAAATATTTGTATGTTGTCTGCTCGCCAAGTTTGTTCTCTCTCCAACATATGAGTATTGGCCCAGTGCAAATATTCAGAAAAGGAAGAGAAAGAGAGCAGAGAGCAGAGATAAGCTGCCTTGCATGGGAAGATCTGCTCTCTCATGACACAGAGCCCTGGGAGCTTATCCTACATGTCCACAACAGGAAGCCAAAGAAGAGTTCCCTTCTCACACACATATACTACATACATCAAAATCATGCAATACTAATATCATGCTAATTGTAACTGTACAAAGCTTACTAAAGCAAACATATCTAATGATTTGATGACCGAGTTCAGCACACTTGCAGGCAGTCACACATTTACATTGACAGCACTATAGCCAACCGCTGGACAGCTGTCATCTCGTATTTGTCAATCAACTGTAATAACACAAAGGCTCATAGCTGACAGCAACTGAGGCTTCATGTGGCACATGCAAGGGTCGAGGGAGACATAACTGTGGATCATCATATGGACATTTGATCGTCTGACTCACCGAATGGTTGACTCCCCACATAAGCACGCTGAGCAGAGGGTCGCTGGCACGGAAGAGCTTCACTTTCTGAGCAACGAAGTGTTTTTTCTTGGTCTTCGTTTTGCTCGCAATAGCTGCGGCAATGCTGCTCGCCGAAGCCATCTTTAAGCAAACTGGCTGGTTATTGCAATCTGTGCGATAATCTTGACAGAGTGTCTTCCCTTGAAGCTGGCACAGTGGCCACCAGCTCACGACTCAGTAATACCAATACTATTCATTTAGCCAGATCGCAAATCAAAGTGCCCCAATTATTTTCTTCATCCAACGTCCCACACAACTTGGCTGACGCTATGGCCCTATCTTGACAAGGACTAATATGAGAAAATACGATGTGTTAAAGCTAATACTGCTGCTCTCCTTCGCCTAACAGTCCGCCGCTTCCCTCAGCCCACATCATAAGTCACCTCTCTTCCTTCCTTGACTAGTCCGGAGCTCTCCGCACCCCTGCGATGTGAAGTCTCACTGAGCTGGCGTTAGCATAGCCGAGTAGCTTGCTAGCTAGCAAACATCAACGACAAATTTCGTAAAATTAATAAACGTATGAGACAGGGAAAAAAATGGAGCCCCGTGACAAATTAAATACAAATTATCACACAGCCTTAAAACAAATTATTAAAATGACACATTAATGATGCTGACTGGCTAACTAAACGCTCTTGACTACCAGCTAACGTTAGTCCCTCCGACCTTCGCTAGCGAGCCAGCTAACGTTAGCCAACGGACGGCGCAAAGCAGAACAGCGCTCCGTTCACCAGCTATCTACCACTAGCCTGCAAGCTAACTATTCACATATGATAGCAGCTCACAACTAACAAGCGTCTCAGCCCTCCTCCTGCGCGTTTGTGGTCAGTCCGTAGAGGTGACAGGAGTGTATCCTGTCATGCTCTTGTCCCGTTTGAATTAAAACGCAGAGGAGCAGTTTTTTAAAATCAACGGGTGGTCAACTCCGTCTGCAGCATTGAGGTTCATGTGTGCTGCTGTCAACTGACAGCTCGACGGAGGGGAGGTGACAGCCTGCGCTTTGCAGTGTCTGCTGCGCTGATTCGCTGCAACCCCCTCCCTCCCTCCGGGTCTATGCTACTTTTCTGTGCTTTTTAATAGCACACAGCCAAGAGCCTTCTTTATATCAGTCTGAATTTGCATTTAGATTCCAATTTCATATTGACAATTGAAACGTTATGAATGAATCCAAAATCCCCTTTGAGGATGAAAATGTTGCATTCACTGGACGATTATTACCAATTTCAATAAATATGAGCGTGTGTGCGTGGGCGCGCGTGTTTGCCGCTCGTGTAATAATAATGCATTAGCAGAAAAACCTGTACATCATCCCAGCCATCCCCCATCCTTGGCTTGCTTTGGTTTAGATTAATCTGAGGCTCGTTTCAGGTAGCAGAGCGATAAAGTCCCACACCACCAGAGGTAATGTCTTTAGAGGTCATTTGGTTTTCTGGTGCATACTGTGCTGTTTCCACTGGTACATTGCTGTGTCAGTGCATCTCTAAGAGCGGGAGACCTCCGTGTGCTGATGCTGTATAGAGCTCATTTGTTTTACGACTCACTCTTCACAGCAGCACATTTACCTAAATACTATTCCTATAACCTGCATCCCCTCAACGCACACCCCATACTCACACATTGGCCTACAAATTACCTTTTGATTTTTCAATATTTACCCCCATTCATTTTTTTATGGCGGATTTAGCCTACCTGTTTATGCAATAGTGAGTTATATGATTAATAGTGGATCAGTAGGTCTTCACAAACTCAGAAAGACAACTGCTGCCAGTCTGTCTTACAGATGTCAAGGATTCACATTTTGTGTTGTTGTCTTTTGCAACTTTTTTTTCTTGTAATTCAACATTTTACTGGACACTTTACATTTTACTGTGGTGTGCATGTGAGGAATAAAAATCCTTGAATTAACTTGACATGTATATCTGTGTCAGTCTTGCTAAAATATGCACAGCATCACTGTTGACGTCAGTAAACAGTCCACAAGTCAGTAACGTCTTAGATATTTTAACACCAAACTGGGTTGCTAATACAATACTAACCACAGTTTCAAAGCAATAAATGTTCAAACCCGTATTTAGCCTAACGTGGCACCCGTTGCCTAGCAACGCGGTGTCAACCTCCTTTTCCAAAACACTAAACCTACAGTCTGGTTTTTCTGGCCGGCTGTCATGCTAATTGTAAATCTTGAACTTGTCCGTTAGTTTGGAAAAACAAGGTAAGTCATAGTGAATATTCGAGATAGTGATCTGCAAGATTGTCTGTTTGTTTTGTAAGCGTCATTTGTGAACACTGGTACTGAGTAGCCGGCTAAGCTGTCAGGTTAGCTTTGTAGTTCAGTTAGCATAGTTTATGACGGCATGTCGTAGATTTGATTGCATTGAGCAGCTATTGAACAACTATCTGATCAATAAACGCCTTTTAGACACATGTTGCTAAAGTGCAGTTTCTCTCTTGGCCGCAGAATGGGAAAGAAAGTGAAGAAGGAGAGTGAAACTCCATGCAAGGAAACGGTGAGCGATTCATGTAATGAAAGCCTTCTCATCTTTACCCTTTGATAAAGCCTAGCTAACGTGTTTCTGAAAGATATTTCGTGTCCACTGAAACAGATGCACATAGCCTGAAAACATACTGTACATCCCGTGGACAGACATAAGAACAGTTATAAAGCATTTACATGTCTCTCTCCTCACACTCACAGTTTGAACCTCTACCTGTTGAGAGCAGAACCCCAGCAACAGTAGTACTGCTGCTGAGCTCCCCAGAGGAGGAAATTCTAGCCAAAGCCTGTGAAGCAATCCACACATTTGCAGAGAAGGGTACAGTTGACTTCTCACTGCTAACCCTTATTAGTTTTTCTTTCTTTTTTTGTGAGCAACCCTGCAGCTGAAAAGCATAACATTTACTTGTGGCTGACTGCTGTCTTATCTTGTTTCCTGACATTTACTGTCAAATCATCTAATAGGTTTCCATTCTACCCTCTTGTATACTTGTACACGAAGCACTTGTATACTTATTGTATATTGTACAATAAGTATACAAGTGCTGAGCTGCTCTTGTATATTAAGAGCAGCTGACATGTTTAAAATTATCAACATGTTATATTGAATCCAAACCTCTTTTAATATTGTATATTACTATGTTGAGTACCACCCCATTTTAGCTTGATTTTGCTGTTTTCTTTTACACACTTTTCACATTGCAGTGTTTATCTTCACTACTTCACTGATGAATGCCCACAGGCACTCAGCTCTGTTTGGCGCCATCCTTCATTTTCCTGTTCACTGTCTCCCCCTGTTGTTAGGAGATGAGAACAAGGTTTCTCTGCTGGGACTTGGGGCATTGGAGCCTCTCTGTCAGCTCATCACTCACAACAACAAGCTGGTCAGACGCAACGCCTTCATGGCCTTGGGCATCATGGCCACCAACGGTGAGTCAGACAACATACGAAATCAATGCAGACTCGCCTTCTCAGTCGTTTGGGGGAGTACAATACAACCGATGTGACTGGCTTTTTAACTTACAGACCAACTTCCCGACCTGTTTGTCAGGCAACTGACTATTTAGAGACTGACTGACTATTTAGATTTAGAGAATTCGCTGTTTTGTTGACTTGTTGACAGACTGAGTGACTGGCTGATGGGTTGGCTCATTGAATAACTGAGTGGTTAACTTTGTGTCATGTTTTCATTAAAAGGTGATGTAAAGGATGCTCTGAAAAAATGTGATGTCATTCCATCAATCATTGGCAAACTGTCACTTGAAGGTGAGTAACTTTGATCGCAAGATGAATAGACTCAAAAGTAGATATTTACTGTATGTTAGCTGCAATAAAACAAACAAACAACACATTTTTCTCTCCTATTCAAGAAGATATAGTTGTCCATGAGTTTGCAACACTGTGCCTGGCCTCTCTGTCGGTGGATTTCGTCTGTAAGGTCCAGATCTTTGACAACAAGGGCCTGCCACCTCTAATCCACCACCTATCCAGCCCAGACCCCGATGTCAAGAAGAACTCGCTAGAGATCATCTTCAACCTGGTTCAGGTGACTCAAAGTCATCAGCCTAGAGGAGCTTACAAGGCTATACGGTTATAAGGGTGCAATTCAAATGGTTCCAAAATTCTTGTTGTCCACTTGTATCCTCTGTTGTACTGTAGGACTACCAAAGTCGCCTGGCAGTACATGAGTTGGGCGGGATCCCTCCACTTCTGGAACTGCTGAAGTCCGACTTCCCTGTCATTCAGCATTTGGCTTTAAAGACTCTGCAGAATGTCACCACTGATAAAGATACACGCAGCACCTTCAGGGAAGAGCAAGGATTTGAGAAGCTCATGGATATCCTCAGTAACATGGTATGTGAGTGTGTGTGTGTGTGAGAGAGAGAACACATGCTATTGTTATAACACGCATCAGGTATGTATTCGTCCTTCCTCCTTAGAAAATATATGGAGAGGGTAATAACTGCCTTTAGATGCATTTTATGTTTACACCATTATCTGGAAATGGTTCCCTTTGAATTAGCACGTGTTCCCAACTCCTAATGCCTTTTCTATCCCATTCAAAGTCTGTGTCCTCTACACCCTCTGCCCCCTATCTATCTTTTTTATTTTGTACAGGACTTCAGTGATCTTCATGCTGAGGCCTTACAGGTAGTTGCTAACTGTCTGAGTGACAGTGAGAGTTTCCAGCTGATCCACAAGGGTGGAGGACTGACGAGGCTGATGGAGTTTGTTCTCACTCCCAACATGCCTGAAATCCAGTCCAACGCAGTTAAATGCATCGCCAGGGTTGCTCAGAGCTGTAAGCAAAGAAGGAGACAAGAGATAATCATTTTCGCTTAACTTTCCAACTATAGGTTTGGAAGTTGTAAGGGTATATATGACACTAATTTTAGCTGTGTTTGTTTCATTGTGTGCGCATGTACATGGCTGCATGGCTGTGTGTGTAGCTGAGAATCGCAAGATGCTCCACGAGCAGAATGTGGAGAAGGTTCTGGTAGAGCTTCTGTCTGTGGCGGACGTCGGCGTGAAAACAGCTGCTTGCCAGGCTGTGCCCGCCATGAGCTTCCATCTAGCCAGCAAAGAGAGCTTCAGAGACCTGGGTACATATATAAGTATTCACACAACCACCATAACATTCACTCTCCACAATGAAGCGTGAATGAGTTGGATTTATGCTTGTTTCAGGTGGCATCCCTGCAGTTGTACAGTTGCTGAGCAATGAGAGTTTGGTGCTGAGAGAGGCAGCAACCCAGGCCCTCTCCAACCTCACACATAGCAACCAGCTCAACGCATTGTGAGTGACAGACAACCTGAACCTTTTTTTTTGTTATTCTTGGAATACGTTTTGTGTTCTGTTAGATAATGTAAATGTCATACCTACAGTAATCTACTCAAAAAAGACCTTGAAAATTAACAATTTCAAGGTCTTTTGAGTGTTGATGATATGTGTAACTTATGGCCAAATGTGTAAAACATTAAGTGATACGCTTTCAATCTCTAAAACCGAGGCAGCAGATGGAATTTTAAAGTTGAGCAGTATGCCTTCCTCTGTCTTCATGTCTCATCTGTCTTCTCATGGTTCTCCCTCACTGAATATCTCTTTACCTCTCTTTCCTCCCTTCCTCCATTTTATCTTCCACCTTTTTATTCCCCTGACAAATCTTCCCTGTACCCATCGTCTCTCACTGTCTGACTTCATATTTCAGTATTACTGTCTCCTTCAGTTCTCGGGACACTGCCATTTAACTCCACCATTCCCTCACTATCCTGACTCTGAATTTTTGTTTCCCTTATACTCTACTTTGTGCAAATCACACGTCACACACACATTACAGAAACACTATGTGGTATGCTGCCTTGTGAGACTGCATTTATAGTCAGCTCTGTAGGTGTGCAGTAAATCTCCCATCTCCCATCCATTTCTATGGTATCTTCCAGTGCAGTGTATGAGGCAGGAGGCCATGAGATCCTTGTCCAGCAGCTCAATGGAAGCTGTCCGAGGACGGTGGCCAATTCTGCTGCCACACTTGGCAACATGGCAGGACAGGAGGTCATCCGCTGCAGCATCCTGTCGCACGGAGCCATACAGGCTCTGGTGGAGCCCTTGAAGTCCACAGATACACGGGTCCTGCTCAACGCCACACAGTGCCTGGCAGTGTTGGCCGTTGATACAGAAGCTAGGGCAGAGGTTGGTGTTTGTGTGTGTGTCTAATGACTGTCCTCATGTTTGCAAATGACAAGAATATTATGACATTTGGAGAGGTGTTTTGCAGAAAGGAAATATCAGTTCATTTGACTGATATTGTTTTTACTGCCACTGTTTTTATTCTTAACCTACAACAAAATCTATATATATATATATAATAAAACAAGATTCATTATAATCAATAGTTTCTTATAAATTGTCCAACAATATTTTATATGATTTCCCTGACTACCTAAAATTCACTCCCTGTCCTACATAGCTACAAAGTGCTGGCGGCCTTCAACCACTGGTCAATTTGCTGCGCTCCTATCACAAGGAGGTGTTGCATAATGCATGCATGGCTATCAATGCCTGTGCCAGAGATGAGCACATCGCTGTGGAGATGTGCAAATTTGGGTAAGACACTGAGATGACAGATAACAGCAACATCAGGCCATGACTGATGAATTGTGAAATGTGGAAGTGGAGGAGCATTGTTGAGCAGTGCAAAGTGAACGCACAGTAAAAGTGTTGCTTGGGAGCCAACTCAGAGTAATCCCTTAAATAGCCAGAAGATGGCAGTATAGGGCAGTATTATGAAAGTATGGGTAATTTTGTTCATTTGTGTGTACGTTTGTTAGTGTGTGCATTTTTATATTTATCATCAGTGTCTGAAAATCTGTATGTGCTTGTGTTTCTTTGCTGTTCATGTGTGTCTCAGGGTCCTGGAAATGCTTCAGGAAATCAACCAATCAGTGAATCGTAGGAGCAGTTTCAGCAAGTTGGCCATGATCAGCCTACTTAACTCCAACTTGTCTGTTAAATACAGCCTGACAGATCATTTGGCCTCCACTGACATTATTAGTGATGGCTTCTATGATGCTGGGAAGGTGTGTGTATGTGTGTATACTATTGAAATGTATGTGAAACAGAGGTCACTTAAAGAAATGTGAGCTGAATGAAAATTTTGACAAAAACTGCTGTCAAATCTACAGACATGCCCATAATTTGTTATTTTGAAACTTTAACTTGTTGAACTGACGTTTCACCAACATGATCACAACAACAGTTTTCTCTGTTTTGTCTGTCTTTCACAAAGAATAAAACATACTGTGGCAAAGAATATTTTAACATTTTGATTTTTGGCATAAAATCCTCTCTCTCTTTCTCTCAGGCTCGTGCAGGTCAGAGGATTCTAACTTTAAAGGAACTCTCCGAGCAGCCTCTCAACCAGCACCGGCCCATCATTGTTGTTAACACAGCAACACAACACACAACAGCACAGTATGTTTTCTTGAATTAAAAAAAAGAAGTCCTAAAAAACTAGAACTGAACAATGTTTAATATTTGTATGCATCATATTCTAGCCCAGTAAACTCACCACCCCCAAACAATGACAGCTAACTGAATGTAACAAGAACAACCACACAGATAGTGGTAGAGCATTTCCTGAGCTTTAGCAAGTTTCCTATACTACCAGCCACACCAATGTAGTTTGTCGGTACAATTTATTGTGGCTGTTATATTACTATCACCCTCCCCTTGTCTGCTCCAATCCAGTGCTCCACTTTTTTCCCTTTCTCTTCTCTTCTTCCCCCCTCTCTCCCCGTTGCCTTCAGTGTGCCCCGTTAGCGTGGCCTCACAGGGTAAACTATCCCATTTTTTTCAAGATGGCAACACACTCAGAGTAAAAGAGCCTTTGTGTTTAGACTAATGGACTTACACGCACAACCACGAACATTCACAAGTGCACATGCATGCACAACCACGAAGAAGCAGCTGAAGATGCTTGCTCATAATACACACGCATGTTGACTGAGACACACACAACAAAAACACACCACATGTATTAAAGGCTTGTCGTGCACGCACACAGTAACGCTCCCACAAGCTTTCAGCATTTTGATAAATGAACGTTGCCAAAGAGAGCAGTACCCCCTCAGGGTACCTCAGGTCCACCCCATGTCCCCCCTTCAGCATGCATACACACACACATCTCAGACATTCTTAAGCAGTGTGTTATGTAATCTATCTGTGGTCTCACCCATGTCTTATATGACCCAAGTTCAACTTTTTAATTTTATAAAACAAAATGCCTCTTACTAGAATTAATTTAAGTTTTCTTCCTAACTTATATTATAATACTTTGATCAGGGAAGTTCAGCTTTTGCTCCTGTTTGTCTGCAGGATATCTTAAGAACCTGAGAATGTGGTAGACTGGTAAGACATGATGGTGAAGCAGCTCCAGAAATGTTGCAATCATACAATCAAAATCTTTCTGGCCATAAATAGCATCCTATTTGTCTGTTTGTAAGGTGAAGAAAAAATGTTATGTGTTAAGTGTTTAGAATAATGTGTTTGGACACAACAGCAGATTGAAAATGTGTTTTGTGTTGGCAGACGTTTGCTCACTGGGTACCTTCTAGTTTAAATCTGAAACATACAGTATATAATAATAATGTGTGCAGAAATGAAAGACAACAACATATTGCATGTGTTGCATGCATATAATCCTCTCTTTGATACTGGCAAACCATTTTACAGACAAGAACAATAGGATCTCTCCGACACACATGCATACAAATTCCCCAAAAGGCAATGAATTAAAAACACACACTGCGGTCCCAAGAAAATATTAAAACAAACTGCATTTTGGGATATATGATGCAGTTGGAAGAACTTCTCATAATAATAACCAGAACATGCTTTCTTTTTGAATTCATTATACTGAAATATAGTATATCAAGCAGGCTTAAATACACCTAAATGTTATACATGCATGGCAACAACTGAAAATATACAGTGAAAAATAGAATAACAGTGCTGTGTTCAGTTACATAAACCACTTAACTCGTCTTTCTGTAGCAGAGAGACAGTGGATGTGCCAGAAGAGAAGCAGAGCAACCCTTCAGAACCAGACACCACCAGCAAGGGAGACCGCAGGACGCCAAGGTGAGAGTGTCTGTGTATGTGGGGCGTGGTGATTCTTACAATACCATCACATATTATACTGCCTTGCTTATGTTTGCCAATAGTATACATCTTAACACATTGGTCAGTATTTCAAAATGTAGCCTTCTTGGGTTTATTTTATTCTGTGTAATTTATAAACACATTTTAAACACAAAAAGATATTATTACTTTATTATATGGTGAAATCTAGTTTCATTAGAGCTGTTCAATTTTAGTATAATTTTAAGTATAGTACTGTAAAATCACCTTTGATGTCCTTGAGTCCATTCTGACTCCGATTTCTTTTTAATTTACTGTCTCTCTGTGCAGGAAGAAAAAAGAGGATGACAAAAAGAAAGACGAGACCCAGCCTGAGTCTACCACAGAGAAACCGCGGAAGATGATGGATGACGTCTCGTTGCAGCTTCTAGTTAAAGAGGCCAAAGAATCCATCCTCCTGCTAAATGATGAACGAGAGCAGTGTGCTGCCTTGGCCAGGTGACGGATTAATGCAGTCAGCACGTAACCAACATGCACCACAAATAAAGAAGAAAATCAACTCATTTTAAATGATTGGCAGTCATGGAAACAAATTGAAACAACACACCCTGGAAACTGTATTTGCACACCAACTCATAAAATGTCACGTAACAGCATTATGCAGACACAGATACACAGCTGACACACAATAGAAATATACCACTGTGAGACTTCAGGATGCAAAACAAACACTTTTTTGAAGTGTCCTGCGTTGTAATGGGTTTTGTGTGCATGGATTTGGGTCTCAGGCTGGTGAGTGAAGCCATGGGCGGAGCAGTGGAGACGGAAAAATTGCACGAATTCCCATGGGTGCTGCACCTCAGCGAGCTCAAGTTTCAGCTCCAGTCTAATGTTGTTCCCATTGGTTTGATCAGCAGGGGCATCTACTGCCATAGGGCACTTCTCTTCAAGGTACCACTGACCTAGATACCACACAGCATCATCAGATTTTCTCTGTCTGTACCAAACTTCTCCCCAACCTCCACTTATAGTATTTTTTCCCCTGTTTTCATGTCATCTATAACTATCTTCATTCAATCCACCTCTTGTGGAAACAAGAGGTGGATTGAATGAACAATCAATGAATGTAGAATACAGCGGGATTGAATGAACAATGAATGAACAATCACACCCTCTCTTTAACTTTTCAGTGTCTGGCTGATTGCATCGGAATGAGCTGCACACTTGTTAGGGGTGAGTACAACCGGGCATGGAACGAAGTCCTCCTCTTCAATGGGAATCCCTCCAGCAATGGGCGCTCTTCACAGCCCTGCCGCTACATAGTAGACCTTATGCACCAGCCTGGGAGCCTGTTGACAGCCAATACCCCCGCTGCTCTGCAGTACCAGACTATATAGACCAACACTGTGGTGTTGAAATTCTGTACTACATAATACTGTGACCAGACATTTTGCTGAGATGCATTATAGATAATTGATTTGTATTGTATGTGTATTTGCTGTATGGCAGACCTTTGACCCATACAGCATTCTTCAAATCATTGTCTTTGTCTATGAATAAGGCTTCTCTAATAAACACATTGATTTAACTTTTGGTTCTTCACCACAGAGGATTCACAATGTTGTTACTACAGAGAAATACTGGGTGGGGTCAAACAGTGCACCACAGTCAAACTCTGCAAGTGTAAGTAAGTAGTAACTGACTCCAGTTAGCAGGTGGTCCTTACCTGCTGTTTGAGCCTCAACTGAGGTCAGATAATTGAAAGCAAATATATTTTTGGATCATTTTGCAGGAGACATGCTTGCATGCTAGGATTACTCAACACCAAATAAAGTTCCTCTAATGTGTCTTGTCTGATTTATTCTCCAATATACCTTTTGGTTTATAATGACCTCACTGTACACTGGGAGTTATGGTCTTGTTGAAACATTTCTTGTAACACATTTACCACAGGGTGCCCTCCTAACCCCCCACCCCAATTCAGCTTATTTTTCAAGCCATAAAGCTGCTACACAATATGGTGCTCTTTGCCTAGCAATAAAAAGCCAGGAAACCCAGTCCACTGTGACCTATATAGCCGGAGGTGTGATTTTTGACCGGGTCACCCAGCTAACAGCCTGCAGCCGGGGGAGGACCAGCGCGAACTCGCCGCGGCACGAACAATCCCGACGCAGTGAGCAGCACTTGGCTTCCACTGATATGTGCACTTAACGTTAGACAGACTTGACACAGCAGCAGTAGCAGCAGCAGCAAACATGTCTCGTTTCGTCGCCCGTCTCTTCGTAGTTGTTTCTCAGCACGCGACAGCCAGATCCGTGGTGTTACCGAGGAGGATCCCAGTATTCATGCGCCCTGTATCCACATCTCAAGGTAGGTACTGGGGGGAACGTTTGATTTCTTTACTGTCACTCCGTTCTTTGGGTAGGCTATCCCGTCTAGTGGGCTATCACGGGCTGAAAACTCCTGCAGGTGCACCATGCTGCAGTTTTTCTCACGAATGTTGGATATTAGGATATTTAAATCTGTTGGAAGGCACTATATGATAAGAAACATGCAGCTACCGGTTATTGCTTGTGCAAAGACGACTGTGGTTAACAACAGGAGGGGGGGCTTTGGAGGGTTTGCAGGGGTTACCAATAAATTTGGGATTGGTTGTATTTTACAGTTTATTTAGAAATATTACCCTCTCCCCTGGTACCTTCCTACCTTGAGCAGTAGCCTACAGTTAATGGTGTTCCAAGTCATGTGATAACAAACATTTTGGCTCCAAACTCTTCAGGCTCTGTGGTGTAAAATATTTTGAACAGGTTTTGGAAATCCTGCCATAACTAATGCTTTTAATTATTAGGCCTATATGGTATGTAGGCTACTTGATGGATCAGGACCAGTTGATTTAATGTCCTTCTACCATGTTCCATGCACATCAAAACTCCTCTGTGACTTCTTGATTGTAACCTCTGCTCTCTGCAGGCCTGCAGTCTCTCACCCGTTATGATGAGACTACAGACTGGCAAAAGAAACTGACCCCAGAACAGTATGTAGTCACCAGAGAGAAAGGGACTGAAGTGGTGAGTACTGCATACTTCTTGCACATCAGTGCAGTGATTTGTGTCAACATTATCTCAGTCAACCAAAGTGACATACTGTCTCATAAACATCAGCACAGTTCCAGGTGGACTTTGTTCATCACGTTATTGTTGATCTGTGTCAGGTTCAACCAGTTCAGCTACAAACCTTCGATGTTTTATGAATGAGAAGCTAGTCTCAGCTTGAAACTCAGAGCGATTTCTGTGTGTAATAATGTGAAGAATAAGGATAAGTTACTGTATTGCATTTACAGGACGCAAAACTAATAACATGGTGAAATCATCCTTAACTATTAATCCAGTGTTTCTGCTGCTAACAGTGTGTGTGTTTGTATTTTTGTGTGTTCTCAGCCCTTTAGTGGGATCTACCTTAACCATTCAGAAGTGGGGATGTACCACTGTGTCTGCTGTGATGCTCCACTTTTTAGGTAACAGTTTTACAGTTTGTTAAGGGAATACTTCTCCACATATTATGATTGAGACTTTTTGTGGAAATGTTTCTTCCTCTCTTGACAGTTCAGAGGCTAAGTATGACTCTGGGACAGGCTGGCCAGCATTCAAAGAGGCTCATGGGACATGGGAGCGGGATGAAAGCCACGCCTCCATCATTCGTCGCCCTGACAACAGCCTGGGCAGTGCAGGGACAGAGGTCCTTTGTAAAAATGTGAGTTGTGTTGTGAGCTATGAAGTCAAAGTTCATATTTGCTTAGTATTGCTGTTCTATTTAATATAGCTTTGAGTGCAGTATAGTTAGAATTGTTTAGTATTTATCTTATCCATACTTTGCATTCAGAATTTCATGCATAATTTTCTTCAAATACAACCAGCATGTTTGTTTGTTATTTTTGGTTGGCTTAAGACTTTTGTGTGTTTGTGTGTTTGTGTTTGATGCAGTGTGATGCCCACCTGGGTCATGTGTTTGATGACGGTCCGGACCCAACAGGTCAGCGGTTCTGTATCAACAGTGTGGCCCTCATGTTTAAGCCCAGAGGAAACAACAAACCTGACAAGCCTGAGGAAAACTGATGAATTACACAGACTTGCCTAAACCACTGAAAACACACTTACAGTATGTTTAATTGCAGACCGGTCCTTTTTAGGAGGTAAAAACGAAGGTCCAGTCAGAGCTTTCATTCCATGGTTTTGACCTATACAGGTCTGGAAGTCAGAGGCTTTGTGGCACAAAGTGTTTTAATGTTTGAATTCAAGTGGAAATGGACTTCCTGTGGTCTGTTAAACTGAAAGAAACTGAATTGAGCACAGTCTCTTGTTCAGAAACTTTGCATATATGCACTGGAGAGAAGTCTATAAATCTGCCAAACATACATGATTCACACAAACCCAAACTGTACTATCTGCTCCTTCAGTCACCTAATGAATCACTTAATGAAAAACATACTTCCCAACCAAGTTTAATTGTTTTTAAAAAAAATTGGTTTCTAATTTTTGTTGAGTAGGAGATTTTGTCTTAATGAACGTTAACTGAATGATGTTTGTCCCTAAGTGTAGTGTGGATGAGTAACTTGACATTGTGGCTAACCCATTGATTTTATAAAAAAATGATTGTCTTTAAACATCATTATCATGTTTGATTATGTTATCATGTCTGAAAAATGTCAAAATACACTGGATTAAGAAGACCTCTTTTTCTGTAGAGATTGCAAAACACAGGAAGTTATGACATTGCTGCTTGTTGTGTTTTTCAGTCTGGTGCCACATTTGCAGATCAAACTGACTTGTCTGTGTTAGGAATCATGCAAACTTGACTGATAATTTGTCAATAAATTCACATTTCATTTGTTCTCTAAACCTATGGTTACGCTTTACTGACTGTAGAGTTTATTAAGATTTTAAAGTCAGTACTTAATGAGTTTTCATGTCTGCCCCCTGTAGATCAGATGCACACACCGCAGCACTGTAGTGTGGCCTCATCTCTGCCAGAAAACCAAGTTAATATTTAACTTAACAGGCTATCCTCTATTTCACATTGTTTGTCTCCTGCTCCCTGTGTGTTTATGCATTTCTTCTGTGTCTATGTGTGTTTGAGGTTGAGTAAAGCAGGTTGGGAATAGTAGACTGCAGACAGAGACAGAGGGGACAAAGTAAGAACACAGAAACCTCAGCGATCCTATAGGAGAAGAGGACTGATTCTTGAGTGTATTATTGTTAGTGCTAGGATGGCTGGAGTATGGCGTTGCATGTTGGCAGTGGTGGTGATGATGTGTGTGTGCCCGTGGGGTTCCACTGAGACTGTAGGGGGGGCTAGGAGTCGACCCCGACCCCAAAGACGACCTCCTAAGAAGCCAAAGGTCGACCCGGCTGACGTGACCCCACCCGCAAAGAATGTAGACATACAGCGGGTAAGGAAGAGGCAGAGTTACAGATCATATACATCATGTTTGTCTGTTTGACTTTATGAATTATCTTTGCATTATGTCTACGTCCATGTATTAAGTGCTTTTTTGAATACTTGTTTCCAAGTTTTTCTTCCCATGTTTCTGATTGGCACCTTTTAAATCAAGCTACAGAACAAGAAAGGTAGAGAGTTCAGATTGCATATGGTTTGGCATAAAGTGACCGTTTTTAACTTCCATTCCAAGTTAATTGTGACAAGGCTGGACAAAGGATTCATGAAAAAGCTGCACTGAAGGTCTCATTTGAGTAAATTAGAGAAAGGACTGTTTCCAGGCAGTGGAGTGCAGCTACAGCCTGAGAGCGCCACAGCAAATAGTTCACTGTGCCGTTACCTGACCTTTGTACACTGCCAGTTTGATTCTGTTTCCTACTCATTTGTACCATAATGTCACAATAACACAAATGAAGAGGATTGCAAAATAATCAGTGGAGACTATGACAAATTAACTCGACAGAATATCCAAAAAAGCAATTGTTGCTTTGAGGAGAACATAAAGGAAGTGAACTTTGTGACGCAAGGGCCATTTTGTACACTTGCCATGTATCGACTAATGCAGCAGGTTTTTGTACTCATCTAACGTACATCTAACATATTGTTAAATGTGAAAAGACAATAAAACAGCTGATATTTAAATGCTACTTCAGGAGGTTGACCTGTTGCAAGCTTCTACCCAAGTAGCCAAACTAAAAATAGAAATGTTTTAGCATATTGATGTATTTTTTCCAGAGCCTAAAACGCACAAACATGTAAGCCTGCTTGGTTATGGATTAGTGTGGGGGCTGGCGGTGTGGACATACTTGTGTAATTGTGTCAATATGGTGTCTTAGGCAATATTTCAGTGGAATAGAATCTGAACAGAAGATAACAGAGCAGGACATTTGAAACAGATGTATCCTTTTTATTAGTAAAAACGTTTCAGATGTTACCTTAAAT
Source organism: Macquaria ambigua (assembly GCA_008360985.2). NCBI lineage: Eukaryota > Metazoa > Chordata > Actinopteri > Centrarchiformes > Percichthyidae > Macquaria > Macquaria ambigua. The sequence continues at coordinate 133,707 of VMKM01001275.1, read as the reverse complement.
ATTCAATTTGAGTTCATTTGACCCTGGTAAAATAGGGTAAAATGTTAGTCAACACCAGTAAATGCTTCCCAGATTTATTTTCCATTTGCAAATATTATGTTTGAGGTTTGGGAGATGTGTGAAAATCCATTTTGCCTGATCCTGCTTGTATGTGTTGCAGATGACAGGAACATGGTACCTGCTGAACACTGCCTCCAAATGCTCTTACCTGATAAATCATGGAACCAAGGTGGAGCCTACAGTCATGACCATCACACGTTCCTCTGACTCTGCTGAAACACTGTCTGTTAGCACTAAGACACGGCAGTAAGTACCACCATCTACACATGTAAGCACATACTGTTCATGTAGATCAGTGTCTCTTCAGTACCTTGATTTATCAGCAGAGGGGGCAAATATGCCACAAATCTACTTTGTCATCCCACAGTGACTCAACCACCTGTGTTTGATTTTATTTGTGTACCCTCAAACACAGGAAGAAGGCAGAACAGTTAAATCCATCAGCTTTACCTCATCGTTTTAAAAACTTTTAGGTCAACCTGACCTGGCTTTTGCAGAAAGACAAGGGAGTACAATACACAATTTAAATGGAAAAAGTGTGTCTTGTTCGTGATATCTTTGTTGTGATTTGAGGGTTATAAATCCTTTTTGGCCCAAGCAGAGGAAAACTGATTTTTCTGGTCCTGTTCTCATGCAACATTAGAAAGATGTTCAATCTGAGGCCTGTGGTTAGATTACGAAACACCATATATAAAATACTATACATTTAAATATAATAAATATATATGATAATACACCACCATTTACAATTCTTCTAGAAAACTGCATTCTACCAGGGTTTTCAATTGTTTCTAAAAAATTGTTGTTAGATAGCCAATCATAATGCCTGTTTTTACTGTTTTTTTTTTTTCATTCAAATGCCTCACCTGACACAAACTCTTCTCTTCTCTCCTCAGTAATCACCAGTGCTGGGAGATTCGGCAGGTCTACGATCTAACACCAACCCCAGGCCAGCTGACACTTAAAGGTCCGTGCCTCTCTGTCATTGCCTTTTTAAACATGACTGATAAACTACAGTGCAATGGAGCATCCCTTTGTCTAACCGTGCTCTCTGTCGTTTCCACCAGGAGCTCGTCCTGAGCTGAACACTGAGATAGTGATCGGGGAGACGGACTATGACTCCTATGCGATCATGTACTACCAGAAACAGGGCAAGATCACCATCAAGCTCTATGGTGAGTTCTGCGGCCATTCGACCTTTGTTTGGTATTTTAGATCTAAAAGCCAGGTGGCACTGCTGAAAAAAAATAATGTCATAATGTTTGTTTTTGTGCTCTGTATGCAGGCAGGTCTGTAGACGATCTGTCAGAGCCAATGTTGACCAAGTTTGAGCAGCTTGCTGAAAAACAAAAAATGGGACTGGCATACCTCTTCCCCTTCCCCACCTACAGTACGTCCATATCCACCTGATAAATAAAATGAAATGACCTGTGATAGCAACTGCAACATTAAATGTAATGTGGCATAAGAGCTCAGAATCTAGCTTGAACAGATCTTCAGTATTGAGCATATTTGTAAAAGTAGTTTGGAATATATTGTGCTACTTTTCAAAATAAAATTAGATAAAATTAAAAACACATTGCAATACAATGTAACATAATACTACAACTTTGCTCACCGAAGTTCCATCAGTTTAAGGCAGACTATCACTGATATAAAGGATTAAGATGTAGTCATATAGTACTACATCTGCCACCTCAGCTACCTTTAAAAACTTTTAAACTGTGTTCATTTTTTCCCCCTTTCTAGGTCACTGTGGTGCTGTGGACCAGGACCATGTAATCAGTGAGTTAAATGTGTAAAAACAAGCAAATAACAGGTAGCCATGATTCTTTGATAGAAAGAAACAGTGTGATAATTGACTGATAAAAGAATGGAGCAGCAGACACATTTTGCTACAATACAGCTTTTTATTTAATCACCATGACATGCTGACACGCATAAAAGGCCACTTTCAAGACAACAAGAAGGGGTTTCTGGGAACCGCAGGACGCATCAAATGATTTTCAGTCCTTTAGCTGTCAGTGTAGCTTGCAGGCTTAATGTATGTAGTATATCGGGTATTTTCACAGGTCATTGCACACCGCAGTACATTCAGAATCTTGTCCATGCTCTGTAGTGCTCCAGACTTATTTCATGCATTTCATCCTGTTCAGCGTAACTGTGAGAAGGTTAGCTGGTTCATTACATGTCGATCATCGTTTCACCTTCACAGCTGCAGTGTGTCGCTGGCTGAATGACGATATATGCATTCTCCTGCTCTGTTCCTTACGTATTACGTGTGAAATGTTCTGTAATTGTTATGTGGCAATACTATGTGTCTAAGCTGTAGACATGTTTCTGCAGCAATGCCAGAGAGGTTACAGTACAGTAACTGTATCGGAATTAAGTGATTTGAATATGATAGGTTAATGGAATTGATAAGATATATGTTGTTGTTAAGATATAGCATGAATGAACAAGCTATTGGCATCTGGATTGTAAAATTTTATTGCTTTATTGTTGATGTTGTAAAGGCCAATTTGAGGGAGTTTGGATTAGGGACTAAAGCATGTATAATACAAAATGAAGAAAAGAATACAGTTAAGAAGTTACAGCTTCCCTTTGGATAATAGCTAACAATTTTAGTATTGAAACGTGTTCCATTTAAATGTATAACCAGACCATTTAATGCCAGTTTATAAGAGCATGATTTGGGCTGATGAATTCATGAAAAACCCTGCAAGAACTTGCTTTTTGCAAAAGCACACCAAACGTGGATTTAGTGGTGGATACTTAACTTTCCTTACTTGTCTTGTCATGTAATAGTATAATTTCATAGTACCTCAATAAAATGTCCATATGTTGTAGGTGTAGTTGTGCATATACAAGAAGCATCATAATATAAAGGGCTGAATGTGACAAAATAATTTGAATAGGCTGTTATATCATGAGAGAGAGACAGATTGGTGGAGAGCAGCTCTCCAAGGAAACCAATGACCTTTCCAATCACTTCACGTTGGCTCCTGCTGGCTGTGCATGTGTTGGCTACAACTTGTGCAACAATCAGTTATTTAAACTTTGTCAACAACATGTTATCTAATCCTATGTATTTTAACCTGTCACTCTTTCTCATACAGACTGTGTTCCCACATGCTGAAGAGGCAGAGCTGTGCAACAGACAGATCCAGCCTTGCAGTGTGAATATCTGAATACTGTATCATTTAAAAATGTGTATATCAGCAAGAAGGTTGTTGAAAGACTGCACCAAGGTCTGAAAATGGTAAAACTCTCAACTTTAAATGTTCCCAGTTACAGATAAATAAAACAATGGAGCACAATCAAGGTGTTGTGAAATGTTTTCAGTTTAAAAAAAATCCACAATGGGCCTTACCTGCCACCAGCTGATTCTGTGGTGAGATGCCATTCTCATGCATGGCTTATTATCATGTTAACGCCATCCCATCTTTATATTCGGAGATTTAACATTCACACCGTGTGTCTGTATGCATACTTCTGTGGGTGTGTATGAGGACACAAAAGAGGGGGTGAGGGGTTGGGGCTGGAGTTAATGTAGCCCAGATGTGGAACCCGAAAGGGGTTGAGAAAGTTTGGTTACAAAACTAGGTTACCAAATGTGCTTTTTAACACTGCCCCTTGCTCCACCCAGCACCTCTCTCTCTGTGTGTGTGTGTGTGTGTGTGTGTGTTTGTTACATAACCAGCAAGTCGCCGCCTGTCTTGTCTCATAACAAAGGGAGCTCTGATCCACAGCCAATCAGCACATTACATATTACTTACTTACTTAATGTAAATTATACACATTCTCATACACAGTGATGGATTTAGAGGGTATTGTTTACAGCATAAAGCAGAGATTTATGCAACATTTAGTGTCAAACAAGATGATACAGTTCATCCAACTGTTCTTCTCAGTGTGTTGTTTCCAAACTGAAAAGAGTGAAAGGCTTCTCCGTTCCACTCCTCAAGTTTTATGAAACTATTAACACTGAAAATGAGTGGCAATGAACAATCCAATCATTGTATGCAACACTGGCAGAGCTTTTTATAAGAAATAGTAAACTGTTTTTTACTGTGGAGTTCTTAAATATCACTGCCTCAGCACTGCTGGCAACGTATTATGCTGCCAGAGAATACATATTTACTACAATTGGTTTATTATATCCAGTAAGTTCTCATTTCTATCTTATTTCAAGTGAAGATTATTGGCTCATAGAGTTGATTTGCCAGGATGCTAAAGTTTTTCAAAAGTGCCTGTAATCTCTTATTTCTAATTGTGCATGTTGTGTGTCTTTTTGGGGCTTTCATGTGCCATATTGTGAAGAAATGTGCACTCTTACCAAACAGCTGTTTTGATAGTCCAGGCATGCAAGAGCATTTGTGATGGAGGAGGGAGAAGGAGAGGGGTGTTAAAAGAACCCTATTATGCACCCACTCTCCCTTTTCTTTTTTCCCCTTTCCCTCATTCTTCCCTCCTCACCTCCCCCTCTTCCATCCACACGTGCCAGTTGTGTAACGGCATTGAGTTTTTGTAATGCAGATGCTAGCAGTAGGAGGCAGGGAGGGAGGAGGAGACAGAAGGAGGAGGAGGAGGTGGGGAGCAGGACTCTGCAGGATATAAGGCGCCTCCACTTGCCTCTTCCTCCTCATCTCGTCCTGATCCTTCACTCACTGCTGGAGAAGCTCAAGAACACTAAGGAGAAGCCATGAGGAACACACTGCTGAGGATGCTGGCCACCCTGATGTGCGCCCTGGCTGCCTGCGCCGACATCACGCCTGTAAAAGACTTCGACCTGGAGAAGGTAAGAGAGAGGCAGAAGTATTACTACTGCAAGACATACTGACTGCTGAGGAAGAGAGAGTAAGAAAGAGTTGTTAGTATATCTGTGGTTGGATGTTTAATGCAATCACTTAATGGAGCAAACTTTACTTTTAAGAATAGTTTATATATGGAAGATGGGAGTGTTTTAATGCAAGTGCTGCAGTTTAGATAACTCTCACCCTTTATTTCCCCCTTTCTGTCTTTCTTTTAGATGGCAGGCAAGTGGTTCATTGTTGGCTTTGCCACTAACGCTGAGTGGTTTGTGAACCACAGGACAGGGATGAAGGTGGGCACTGCCATGTTAGTGCCAACTGCTGGAGGAGACCTGGACCTCTCTTATGCCAACCTGAAGTGAGTGATTAATATGTAATTAGACCTTCAAATCAAAACCTCCCGAAGCTTCTGTAGAAAAAAAGTGATAAATAAACTGACCTGGTTCTCTTTGTCTCTGTTTTAGTGCTGATGGTACCTGCTGGAGAATGACCCACCTTGCTAAGAAAACCGATACTCCTGGACACTTCACCTTCCACAGCCAGAGTGAGTAGAGCACGCACAAACACTAACACACAAGAGACACACACGCACACAAAGATTCAACAGCCTGACCTGTCTATTTCTGCTTTCATCAGTTTGGAACAATGACAACGACATGCGCATTGCTGACGTTGTGTATGATGACTACGCTGTGGTCCACACTATCAAGACAAAGGATGGAGTGTCTGAGGTCCTCAACAAACTTTACAGTAAGTCTGCATCAGTCACACCACTGCAGCCAGTGCTGTGGTCCCTGTGGGAAAGCATTGTTTGTTGAATTAGTGGATTCAGGATTTGGTTTAGTTTGGTTAAAGCAATCCGTTCTGTGATTGCAGGTCGCACTCCTGAGACCAATGTCACCCTGCAGCAGAAGTTCACCCAGTTCTCCCTTGAGACTGGCGTCCTCCCAGACAACATTGCCATCTTGCCTAAGAACGGTATGTCATTATCACGGAAAAACACGTCAATACAAATACATTTGAACTGTTTCTGAAAATGCTTCAGACCTTTTCTCACTGGCCTCCTCATGTGTGTTTTTACAGCTGAGTGTCCCGAGGTCTGAAAAGTCCCCTGCCGTCCTCCATCCTTCATCTGTTGCTCTCTGAAGTTCCAGGCTTTCATCTCAGATGAGTCTCCTTTTTTCCCCCTCACTGTGATGTCTGTAGTATCACAAAGCTGCACCTGAGACAATGAAACCCAAGCATTTTACTCCAATGCCTGCTGCGTACCAAAGACCAATCCTAATTCAGACCTCATTCTCTCCAACTCACACATTAACTGTGGCATCAGAGTGGAACAACAAAGGGCTGTACAAGCATGCCTTTTGGAACTGCTGATTTTCTTTTGTGGTGTTTTAGCTTTTGTTGAAATAAACTCAAACCAAATAAAAAATATAAATAAATGTTTCAGTGTTCAGAATGACTCATTTTTGCAAAAACAGCATCAGAAATTCAATACTGTACTGTAAAGTACATCACATACTGCCCCCTACTGGTTGATTAACAGCCATAAAACTAGATCATATGGGGTTGCAAAACACATAAGGCTCAGATAAGGATTTGATGGGTAAACACAAAGGATTTTTTAGACATACAAACTGATTAAAGGGATACTAAAGTACTAGTACTGGATCATAAGCCCTACACTTCACTGTCCCTATCACTGTAATGATAGTCAAAACAATGACAGGGGTCTGAAAATGTCTTGTTTCAACTATGGAAATGAGAAAATAGGGTTTAATAATGATATCAATGAAGCTCTATCTAGGACTACATTGTGCTACCCAGAAATTACTGTAATTTGACTTGTCAGCTTCTTTAAATGTCTGAGAATATGGTTGGTCTTCTCATGTTAGTCAAATAATGTCACAGTCTCTTTACAGGTCTTGGGGAGTACTACTGCATATGTGAAATAAAGTTGTATAAAGCCTTTTGTGGCTCCCGAGGGAGCTTCACAAAATCATGTCAGCTGGGGCTGAAGACTACAAGTGTGAACGCCCAGATTACATCAAAGTAATTTGGGCGTTAAGTACCCAAATGTTGTTTTGCATGTTTGAAAGAAGAAGCACTATCTGACCACAAGGGGGCAGCCTATGACCTGTCTCAGACAGACCCTCGCATTAAATTGGAAAGACCATCATAAAAGAATGCCAATAACAAAGTAAAAGTTTAAAGCCTGAAAACACAAAAATGAGAAGTGTTAAAAATGTGTTTAAAAATTAAGCAGTTTCCACTGGATTTATCATTTGCATTTATTTTTATTATTTATTTATAAATATGATTATTTATGGGGGCAATAAATAGATCGATAGAATAGCAGAAACTATTGGAATTTCTCTCAGCATGTGATAAATGGAGCAAGGGCTGACTTCAAATCCAGGCTGTTTAACAAAAATTGCTATATAAAGTGACCCATTAGAGAATCTGTAGTAAAGGGTGACAGTTCTTGGGTTGGGGTTGGGTGAAGTAAAGAGGAGTGGTGACATGTGGCTGTAGGTCATGAGTCAGATTCAAAGGCCTGATGTCATGATTATTACATGGTGTAAGGCCCCAGATGTCCCGTGAATGTCTTTTACCCCTTGTGTGACATGTGTTGTTCATAATGCTGTGAGTGTCTGAAGACGTCCAAGTGTCAATATGAAAGTGAGCACAGAAAAACACTGATATTAAAGATCAAACACTCTTTATTGAACTCAATAGAACTGAAAGCAAAACACATGGGTTATGGTTCTGTGTGTTGGAGCTGACAATCCATTATCATCGTCGCTATGCTCAAACCACATATCAAGGGTGTGTGTGTGCATGTTTATGTATAGTCTGAGTAATATAATTGTTAAAAAAAGGAAAGTCACTCGTTTGCCTTCATGGATGTGATGTGTGGAAGGGGGAAAGTCTTCTTTGAGGCCGCAGTAGAAGGCAGGCTGAGTTCACCAGCTGTCCTAATGTCTATGATAAAGTGATCTACAGTTAGCACTCAACCATGAGGCGATGATGATGTAGCCTACAAAATCATTCATGTAACAGGGTGCCATGGCCGCAATTCGACCAAACACACACACACACAAAAAGCAAATTCACAACAAAATAACAAAGTTGGCAGCCAGTTTCAACTGTGACACATTGTTCTGTAAATGCTACGGTAAGGTAAACATAAGCAACAATTACAGGAAAAAGAACATGGATAGAAAATATATATTGTACATCTCTTTTCAACGATGTTGGACAACAGCGGCACTGTTAGAGTGAAGCTCGATTCAGTGTTGACAAAGCAGCAGCCTCCTCATTCTGAACACGTTCTTGTAATTGAACGAGCAACCTTGACTCATGCTCTATCAAACATGCATGTTTGTGTGTGTGTGTGTGCGTGCGTCACAGAGCGTAGGTGTGAACCTCTTGTGTACTGTATAGAGTGCAGATCTCCTATACATCAATGTAGCTGCTCCTGCTGCATAAGAACCTACGCAGCTGTGCTTGAAAAAGTCAGACTTTTTTAGGATTTGAGAGAAATTTGCTGGATGTTTTCATTCTGAATTCATAATCAAAGTTTGACTGAGATTCAGGGGTAATTGAACACAGCACCACTCAAATCAGGAAACATAAAAACACCTGAAAACTCTGAGAATTCGTGCAGCAGCAGTCAAGTTTTTGTCCGGGGCAAGGCGACATGGCTCAACACCTTGAAGGCACAACGGATTAGTAAGCCAATTATCATCTTAACCTCTCCCAGATCTTGAACAAATATTAGGTGTCAATTATTATTTTTATTTTATGCTGCTTTGACTACTTAATGCATGAAGTTTAGTGCATCAATACAACTCGTTAAGAGTCAGGCAAGTTGTTCGATCTGTCTTTTCTGGCACTGTTTTTGTCCAGTATAACAAATCCTATTCCTCTGACCTACACATATACATGCACGCACTGTAAACCCACTGCCCAACGTCAGTCTAAGATGTAAAAATATTGAGAAAATTCCTTAAACTCAAAGTCAAACATTTAATGCAAAGATCGGAGCCGGTCGGTAAATGACATAAGACTCAAGTGTTTGGCAAAGAAACCAACCGACTGCTCCAGTCTGAATGAGTAAAGGCTCTCGGTTTCACCCATTCCAAATGAAAAGAAAGCTGCCGTGCTGAGCTAAACCAACCATGGAGTGTCATGATTTCCCATCATGCTCTGAGAATCCCCTCTCTGCCCTTCCTCACAAAGGAATGTCCCATACAATCGAATGTCATAAGATTTAAACATAAAACTCTATATTTCATACATATATAATGTAATGGACAGACTTATGATATCATTGTAATATAGATCTGAAATTTCTCATTAATGCTTATGTATTGGTCTCTGAATAAATCTTTTGAGAAAAAGAAAAAATAAGACAAAACATTGTATTTACAAAGTGACTTTTGGCATCCATATTCAACTCTATATTACCACAGTATAGGTGGCATGTCATTTGACGGATATGAGTGTTGACAGACTGGTGCAACCACAGCCTGATAAATAATAAAAGAAAACGGGTTTGGCATGTTGATTTGATCATTTTTGATACAAGATTTTTGTTAAAAAATAAAATCAAAATGCAACAGAGACTGGCAATAAATCTGTGCTATCACACGACCCAGTAAGTATAATTATTGGTCATATACAGTATTCAAAGGACTCCTGAAAACTCCCAAGCACGATACAAAGAAGGACAAGCCGGTTAGTATATACATGTACAGTCTCTTACAGCCGTGCTCCACTGCATAACTGTCCCTCTTCTCTTTCTAATACTCTGAATATATAAAAAACAAAACAAACAAACAAACAAAAAAGATTTCTGTACACGTCTTTCCCACATCACCGCCCTCTCTGGGAGATTATTGTCCTATTGAACGGCCTTTCCTTCATCTCTCCCGTGAGTGGTCATTGAATTAAACCTCCTCCGTCTCTGTGGCAACTGGGTGGTCTGACGAATCACTTCCTCTCTCTGAGTCCCGTCATTGGCTGTTAGATGAACCATTCCTTCTTTGATTCGTCGATGGTTTCAGGGTTGTCGGTGCCGATGATGGCCGTGTCCGCCGATTCTCCGGCGGACTCCCCGCTGCTCTTGGCCTCGTTGGTGTGGTAGGTGCCTTTGTGACGGAACATGTAGCGGATCAGGAACACCAGAGTACATAAGATGGTGAAGATCACCACCGCGATGATCCCTGCAGAGGACACACATCATGTACACCAAAACAAGCGTTATTGTGTATTTTTAATCACTTCTACTGCTACTGCTTCGACCAACTAACCAACTTTGGAGCAAGGTTTCAGTATGGAGCTGAAACAATTAGTCGATTAACGGATCGATACATCGGATTAATCGTTGAGTCATTTTTCAACCAAAGATGCCAAACATCCCCTTCCAGCATCCAGTTTCTCAAATGTGAGAATCTGTTGCTTTTCTTTGTCATATATGACAGTAAACTGAATATTTGGGGGTTTTAGACTGTTGGTCGGACAAAAACAAGTTAGTTTCTATTTTAGTGGTGTCAGTGATGTCCCTTATTGGATATTGATGAAACCTGTGGATATGGCTGCGTTTAGCTTTTCATTATTTAGTTAGTTGTATTTGACAAGGAAGTGTGGAATAAAACACCACTTCCCAACAATGACATGACAGTGATATGTATATCCTTTTTACAATCCATGTTTTTTATAGTGACATTATAGAGAAACAGGAAAGGCGGGGAGAGGGAAGGGTTGTTAAATCTAATATAAATTCACCTCTTAACACCTCAAATGCAAATCTGTCAAAGACTGCTTTCACAAATTACTTTTTTTAAATTAATTTATTTATTTTTACCTCCAATGATGGCTGAGTCTCTGTTGACTCCATCAGGAATCACTCTCTCCTCATTGAAGGGGAACTCTGCATCTGAGTACAGCAAGAAGAAAGAACAATTCAAGCCATACATCTACACATAAATAGACTAAAAAGACGTTTTATATCTATCCTAGTAATATAACTAACTTGAATAGCTACACTGGACCAATTTGTGCACATGAAAATACCAAACAGATGGACAAAGTGCTTTTCAAGGTCAGTAAAATACAAACATGTCACAGTCCTGCTTGCAGTAACACAAATATAACCCTTGTTTTTTTTCAGCAGTAAAAAGTCACAAGGAATAATGTCATGCATAAATTGTGCTGTATTATAACTCCTCTAATGGAGGAGGACAGACACAGCGCTTGGTTTCTTCTATTTTGGCTCCAGCTTCACTACATACATTCATCAGACAGTCAACTGGAATGATACACCAGCGCTAAGCATCCTTAGGGGATGACTAGTAGAGTTTATTTATTGCTGTATTGTTTCACGTATTTCATTAAAGATCCACGACAGGTTAAGAGGTTAATAACAGCTGCTTCTCCTGCCTGTCCACTATAATTCTGTGTCAGCAGCAATCATCTAATTGCTCTGATTCTCCCTGATTGGATAGAAGAGCAGGGAAATGAGCGGAGAGAGAGATGAGAGGTTGAGATGAGCGGAGGAGGTGGCAGGTGATGAAAGGAAGAAGTAAAAGGAGAACTAAGATACTGTTGAGATCTCCAATAACAGTTTTTTAATTTGTCCATTTTGTCTGTAATTCCTATTTAAGAACACACACAAACACACGTGTAAAAGCATGGATTGAACTGCAGACAAGTATAATCAAACCTTACTGCACACAACAACCTGCATACATGCACGCACTCACACAGACTGCTTCAGCCTGGAATGAGCTGCCAGCTATTTCTGCTGCTGACTGCATAGTTCTCCAGGGAAGTAAAGAGCATGAGTAAGACGGAGAAGAGGAGGCTGAGAGGGGAAAAGGGAACGAAAACAGGAAGAAATAGAGGGGAGAGTAATCAGACTCATTACAGTCTGTCAGCTGCCGCCATGTGCTCGGATATAATGTCAAGAATTCATTGTATCTGAAACTTAAAATAAAAAAACAGGAAGCTAGGAGGGTGGGAACTGAAAAAAAACACACATTCAAAATAATCAATGAGAAGACAGACAATGATCATTGTAAATGAGGGACTGCGGGAGGGCTGGATGAATTATAGATTAGATCTATCTATAGAAAATGTAAAGCAGAATAAATACTAATCCTTTCTGTGGGAGTCTGGTGGAGGGCTGACTGTGAGTTTGGACCTGGAGTCCAGATCGATGGACTGAATCGATCTCATAGCTCAACGTTCCCAAAGGCACAGTTGGCACCAAGCCTGAGGAAAACGGCTGCATCCACACTCTGAAATACTACACACTGGTGTGGAACGCAACGTTAGACACAAGAGTACTGAGGTCTGTGTGTGTCTCTGTGTGTGTATGCTTACATGGACATGTAAGTGTACATGTCCAAGATAGAGGTAGCTGTAGAGGAAGGTAGAGTATGTAAGTATGGAAGGGATCAATTACAGAGCTTGTATGCGCACGTGTGCATAATAATGGGCTTCTCTAAATGTGCCACCTTGACTTGATTCAAAACACAAACAGTAACACAAATATCAGGTGTGTGTTGTTACTGTAGGAAGCTATTACTCATTACTAAATTACTTGTGAGTTCCAATGGACTGAAAGCAGCATCTTAAAGATATTTGGAGTAATCCTTACCTCTGTTGTCCAGACGCCAGGGATCTGTTGCAGCAGACATCGGTGGGATGGTGAGAGGTGACGCCCCACAGTTGGACTCCACCAGTTTGCCCTGGTAAGACACCGGCGAGGCAGCTGCAGGTTGTCTGTCTGGCTGAGCGGCTGTCGGTGTGGCCTGGGCCTGTGCAACGGTTCTCAGCGCAGACTTGAGGGGGGCGACTCCGTTGAACTGTACCCGCGACAGACACCCGACGAAGCCTGGGGTGTTGTAACGCTCGATGAGGACTGGGTCTATGTGTCCAGTTTCTGTACAGAGACACAGAGTTGGAGAGAAGCTGGGATGATTGGATTGCTTTTAATGGACTCATCTTGTTGTTGTTTTATTGAGACTGTCAAACCAGTCTAATGTGATGTTAACCTATGTGGAACCATGCCCATACATTTAATTGGTATCGAGAGGAGGTGGGTGTGAGAGGGCAAGGAGAAAGCAGGGATCTCGAGGACTGACCCCAAGAGAAAGCATCAGCACTGATTATTCAAAACACACCAAAAAGATGAACAAACACACACACAACACACTTTCCCTGAATGCTCAAAATCCTATGTACACTTTTAGTGAACACACACTCACAAACTCAAACTCTAGTAGGCACAAATGTTGCTGATGCACAGACACAGTAAACCAAGTGGAAAACACCCAGTGAGAATATGAAGCTACACAAATGAGGAGGAAAGAGAGTGAAGAGAGATGATGAAGAGGGAGAAAGCAGAGGAGGAACATACACTGACAATGACCTCTAATGTCAAATTAGAAGATGAATAATGAATTAACAATGACCATGCTCTCACAGTCTCTCTGTCTCTCTCTTTCTCTCAGTGAATTTATTCACAGATTTCTGAGTAGCACAGAATGTGGATTTTATATGTTTCTAAAGCAGAAAGCAGCAATGTGAGTTTCAGTCTCTGTGGCACACAGAGAGGAAAACAAGCTGTTTGCTTGATATTTGATAGTCTTTATCATGCCTTTGTGTGTCCACAAGGATGACAAAAGTCCACACAAGGTTTTATTTCTCTACTTGTCTGAGTGTCCACCCTGTCCAAACATCCTGGTAATGTTTGCACCCCAGGCTGTCATGCTCACACCCAGACTGACGCTCCTATGTTTTCATCGGCCATTGTAAGCTATTTCTAATACCAATATGAAGTGACAGAAATAGAAAAATGCTGTGTTAATAATAACAAAAGTTGTTTGTGCCTGCACTTTCCTCTCGCCTGAGTTTGCCCGAATTGAGGTCTCTCCCTAAACAGGTTGGTTACTCTGCTTTCTTTCCCCTGATGTGTCTTGTTGTCCGCCGTGCTAACACTTCACAGAATTACCTAAGGGCCACTTATTGCCATGACAATCCAGACAAATTTAGATGTGCCTGTTCAGATGCAGCAACTTGTGCACTTTTCTTTTTGTGTCACAGTCTGTTTCTCTCTCTCCCCTTTGATTTTCATCTCTCTTTATTTTATATAAGAGAATTACTTCAACACACACACACACACACACACACACACACCAACGCCTGAACTACAGCTGCCCCACTGAGCTCAGTCCAGCTGGTGCTGTAATCTGTGGATTATATAGGCTGTTTGTAGGTTACACAAAGCATCATTTCCAAAGTATTGATTTTTACTGACAGTTATTTGGAGCTGAAAAGTGTTGACTGGAGAGTTGTTTGTCCTCTCAGAGCTCATTTGGCCCTGGGGTATTCATTAAAAACAATCTAAAAGTGTTAACGCAGAATCACTCAGCGCATTCAGACATTGTCTAATGAAGGCTCACATTAACGGTCACATCAATCATCAGAAATGCTGCTTGGTGCTTTTAATCATTAAAACACTTTCTTACATCTGAATAAATACAGTTCAAATATGATTCTCCTTGAACCTACAGTTCAATAAAGATATAAACGCTGCATAAAACAAACATCCTCACACACAATCCACTCCAGCACAAACCTGGGCTGATTTCAAAATCAGCCAAACTGTCTTCAACACTTTTGCAGAGCTGCAAAATGTCTTATCCCTTCACACGAACTCTGGCTGTACGTGCAGACAGGGCTAGCTTTTCATTTTTACATGCATGGCTGGATTTGCTGCTACACGACAGCGCCACACCCAGAAGGAACTGCTGTTTGGACAATTCTGCAGCAAAATATGAACAAGGGATGACTAACTAGAGTACTGCTCTGGGTGTGTGTGTGTGTGTTTATTTAATGAATCATGTTATGTTAGATGATGGGGTTCTGCGTATCTGGACATGGCTTATAATGCAATTCTCTCTCTTTATTCCATTTTGATGGGTCCAAAACAAGTGTGTGTGTGTGTGTGTTTGTGTGTACACTATTGATTGTGCTGCCAGGAATAGAGCTCAGCGCTATCTGAGTCTTCTGCGTATTCATCATCCTGACCAGACCTCCTTCTGACGCTTGCATTGTGTGTATATACTGTATACTGTATCCGAGTGTGTGTGTGTTGGAAACAATCATTTGATACAGGCTCTGCAGTGTAGTTTCCATGCAGTACATCGTTAATATTCAGGATGAGGTGCTAACGCTGTTTGTATGTATGCTCGAACTGAACTGTAGCTCAGCATCTGATGAGGCACTGGTCAGTCCCCTTTTTGCAGGAACAGAGATAATCTGATATCAGCCACATCACACCTTGAAAATGGTGTGGATGGTGTGCATGTGTGAGTGTGTATGAATTTGCATATGCGTGGGGGTGTGAAGAATAGGTGGAGAGACAGACACGCACAGACGCAGCAGGTAAAGAAGTGCCTCGCAGCGTTACAGTAAGGACAGTGAGCCGAATACTGATAACGACAGCCTTATGAATGCCGAATATGAATATGTATACAAGCCCTCTCTCTTCTCTATGCCTGAACATGTGCTGATCACTGCAGAGGCCTGTGTGTGAATACTAATAGGCTCTCTGTTGGGAGTAGAACAGGCTGCTCTGCATACAATGCTGGTGAGGAGTAAATAGCCAACAAGCTTCCCCTGTTTCTGATTCTTTGGGGCCAGCGATTTTACGAGGGAGTGTTCCTTAAAAAGCTGCATGTTTCCATTTAATGTAACACAATGTTACCCATAAACAACACATATTTAATATGAACTGAGGGCTGGGTTGTCACTGATAAGAGGCCTCAATGGTTTTAATAGCATCATATCCATTCAGTCCTAATGGAGGGACAAGAGGTGGACACAATTACACAAACACCTGCACTATCTAATGCGATCCAACATATTAGCCCAGCAAAAAAAACTACATTTATAAAGTTGTGAATGTTCAGTTTTTATAAGACTGGATTAGACAGGTGGTGTGGAATCTTATATGCATGCAGGAAGAAAGTAAGTAATGTGAATAGCTTACAATATAATGCAGTCAAATATAACCAAAACACAAACAGGGACCTATAAAATCACCAATCAACACTTTGCACTCTAATGCAGTTTCAATAACAATTACAACCATTATATGCTTTCTGTGGTAGGTTCAAGCTAACAGAGCTATCTATTTACACCTTTTAAGAATATTTTGTCCATCCCCAGTACTTAACACCATAATACCAAGTCATATATGAACATTAACAAGTAATATCAGCTTGTCAGAGCCTGTCACCACACACTGATCTTAAGGCTTGTAATCCCTTACTTTGCGTGCCCTGGTGGCCTTTAAAAGGGCTTTCCAGACTAATCAATAAAACATTTGCAGATACACACTCAAACCAACAGCCCTCCACACACTAATCATGATGAGAAACGAGTAGAGGTTGGTCCATTTGGCTTGAGATGGCGATAATGAAATGTACCATCACACATGACCACAACTAGGTCCTACAATTGTGTCGTACCGCACACCATATGTGACCCCCTCACACAGATAACTCTACAAAACACACACACACACACACACACACACACACCCCCCCCCCACCGTCACTACAGCGACAAGGTCAGCATGTTGATCAGGGGATTGCACCTTCTCATGGTGTGTCACCAGGGTGGCCAATGACATCACATGAATAATTCAAAAGGTGAGGCAGCACCTAAAGCTGTGAGGAGAGCGGCTGGAGTGAGGAGAATGGGTTGGAGTGTGTTTTTGGGAAAATGAGGGTGAAAAATCATAAAGTCGAGATCGGATCGCGCTCGAGATCAGAAAAGGAAAGGCAAAGTCGAGTAAAGCGTCAAAATTTCTCGAGAGACAAAGATGTCGATCCGAAGTCAGTGTCAAAGTCTCATCGGTATAAAGATCACGTTCGTCCTCAATAAGAGTTAATGAAAGTGTGATGCATTTGAAACACATCAAAAGAATATTAATGTGAATCCACCCACCACACCCTGCAATACAAAAACAAATATGTAACAAATATGTCGTCATGGCTGAAGTACCACAGAGAGAGGCAGACAGACAGAGAGAGAGACAGAGAGAGAAATAAAAAATGAGAGGAAGCTGTTGAAATGCATTATAAAATCAATAAATCCACACAAAAAAAGAGTGAGAAACAGAAAAAAATGTTTGAGAATAGTAACCTACAGATTAAAAAAGGACATATTCTCAATGCTCTTAATATTCTCTTCAAATGTATTTGTGTATTTTGCATATTTATTGTTAAAAGAATGACATCCTTTTAACAATTTCCTCTTGAAGGATGTTGATATTCATGTTTTTTCTTGGTGTAAATATCTTCTATATTTACATCTAATACAAAGTTTGATAATAAAGCCAAATACTACACATTTTCATCACCATCACTTTTCTTCTTTGAATTTCTGACCTTGCGCACTTCACTATTTGGTTGTAAGTGCAGTGATCTTCGCTAAACTGTTGGTGTGAATGTCAGAAAAACAATATGGAGGTGACCCAAACTGATATGAATAGCAGCAAACAGAGTCATGTAAAGAGAGGAGGAGTGGGATGTGGAGAAACAGAGAGTGATGGATTAAGAAAACAACAGTGAGGGAGGTGGAGGTGGAGAGACATGAGAGAGAGAAACGGATGAAGGAGAAGAGAGCTGAAGTAGATGCACGACGGTTAGTTTTAGACATGGAGAATACACCTGTGGTTGCAACACCCTCCCACAGGTGTATTCATCAATGCCACCTCTAGCATCCTCCTCAACCAGGATGTCAGGTTGTACACACACCAAGCCAAGAAACACAGACATAACAGGGACGCAGCAACAACCAGACCGGTAAAATAATTAATATCACACTCTCTGTGCTGGCTCATTTTCTATCCGACTCAGACACACACCAGGGCTCTGTGTAATTTGCCTGCAATCTGATTAATTCAGGGGGTGGATTGCCTTTAAAATTCAAAAGTATCACACATTTGGCTTCATTTCAATCTACGAGGAAATCATGATAAAGAAATTATAAAGATTATATTTCTCATGTTTAACAGCAAATCTAATTTACATTTAGAATAACAGAGACTGACAGACCTTTGCACACTCAGGAATGTGCAAGAACACACAAATTAAGACACAGGTATATACACACATGCATACAACTATAGTTACCTATGTGGAGTTTGCGTCAGTGTCTGTATACAGTTTGTGAGGCAAACCAGCTTCCTCTCCTCTTCTTTCACTCGTTCTTCCTCTCTGCTATGTGGATCTCTTAACATGGTACCACACTGGCAAGCACCTCTCTCTCTCTTTCTGCCTCTACCTCCCTCTATCCCTCTCTCTCTCTCTCTCTCTCTGCAGTGCAGTCCCACCCCCACTCCGACACAGCAGCTGGAGAAAACCTGGATCCCGGATCCGAACTGCCGTGGATCAGGACTCAGCAGTATAAAGTCCAACTAGTGGTGATAGCCAGGGAGGATGGCATGATGTCATCCTTACACACACAGATACACACACACACACACACACACACACAAAAAGCAGTGACCACGTACAGGTACGTCCATCTCGATTTAAAGGCACACTGAGATTATAGAATTAGCCGGGAGATAGATAAGAGAGAAAACGACTCTGTGTTATCAGCCTCATCTAACATCAGGGTTCATCAGCACTTTAGTCAGAGTCAGGACGTCTGCCCAAAGGTCGCAACACAAAAGACAGGCATCGAACCAGTGGCTGCCTGGAAGGGAGGAAATTTCATCATGGCAAGCTTTGGAAAACAGTCAGGAGTGATGTAAAGGACATGTGATTTGTACTTAGTTATAAAGAATCAACGGACTCAGCTCTACTATTTATACAATAGCTGAGTGCTGAATCCTCAAAAACAGAACCCCCCAAAAACACCATCAGCAGGACAGCAGCCCAATGAAATGATTTATTAATGCACTGATGTTTAAAGCAAGTGTCCCCCTCAGCGTGCAAAGTAGCATCTGCTGACAGTAGATGAAGAAGGGTGAAATGTCCGTGAATTAATAAGCCGTTTAATTGGAGTGCTGTCCTGCTGATCATTTTTTTAAATTAATTAGTTAAAACAGGCAAAAACTGCAGGTATGGTCCTTTGACCATCCACACTATATACTGTATTTCAAACATGCTCATGTTCAGTTCAATAGGTTTCTGTGTGCAAATATGCTCTTAAAGGCGTTATTTAAATATGTTTATTAAAAAGGTCTTACATTTTACAAATTAAACAACATATATACAGACAAATGAGCTTATTTGAAGAATTAGAGGGAAATTTTTCCACATTTCAATATATATTTTTACCCATGAAGACAGCCTTGAGCTCCATCAGTACATCCCCAAATACATACACATAAAAGCACAGTCTGCTTACTTTGCTGCACCCAAGTTAAATATGCCAATGTTTAAATAAATGTTACAACAAAAAGAAAAGACTAAACAAAAAACAGCTGTATATTAATAACAGCTGTGCTCCTTAAAATAAAAATCTCTCTTTTTTTCTTTACAGATTTACACTGAGCCTGATTTTTCATGTGACAACGACGTTATCTTGATCTGCAAGGTGGCATATTGACAGATGGCTCAGCAGAGAGGATACATTGTTGAGTGGACAGATGTGGATATGATGATATGACAGCTATGATAGTCATTGCTTGCAAGACTTCACTTGCACGGGCAGATGGTTGAGAGCTATGATATGGTAAAAATCTTCCCTCAAGTTTGTGTGTTCTTGTGTATGCCCATATGAATGTGTATGTACTTGCAGTTTTGACATTAATACTGATACTACTAATAAACCTTATTTATAGGGAAGTTTTCTTCAAGTTTACAAAACACGAAAAATATGATGATACATCTTGAGGGTTAATGTGTGTTTGAAGTGAAAGAAAAGGCCCAATTCTGAATGCAAATAACAGCCATTATGCCTCAAAGTTTCTTAGAATAAAGCCATTACACCTTGAAATGGCAGCATGACTTCCAAAGACTGTGTGAAATAATTGGCAGCACCCACAGGGAGCGACGTGTTAAATGTGTGTGGACAGAGTTAACAGGAAAAGAGAGGCTAGGGGAATAAAAAAAATAAAAAAATAGATGAGAGAAATCAGAATTTCAGTGTGGTACTGATGTACATGTCCTTTACAAGTACCCTCAGGGCTACAATCATCAGTCTCTAATAGCACTTTCACAGTGTCACTATTTCTCTCGCTCTCTCTCTGCCTTTGGCTCTGAATCTATTCCCTTAGATAGACACACTCACATACAGTCCACACACACACACACACACACACTCACACGCGCTCACAGACAGATTTGTGGCACTGAGGACCGGGGTGGGAGCGTGCCTGCTGCTCTGGCTAATGTATGACTCATCTACCCCATTTATTCCACCGAGATGCAGAGATCTAGGGAGGACAGAGCCATACGCAATACATCAACCCACCCACCAACACACACACACACACACGGATGCATGATGGAAGGAACGACATGCACACTTACATCCTAACCCTACATGTATATATATGCTGTCGTTAAGCGCTGATGTAAGTATACAGTTACACACACTCCATACTGTTACATTAAGCATCAGGCTACAGCAGTTTCAGCAGCGTATACTGCAGCATGTGCTGAATCATCCCTGTGTTTCATGATCAATACCACTTTAGCGCAATTACCCTTGGCAGCAAACACAGTAGATCTCATGACCCTGAACCGGAGATATCCACACCGACAGCTACAACAAACTGAACTGTCAACATTATACAAACACAATTATGTAGACATCGGTTTTGTTCTCAAAAACCAGAGTGACACTGGGCTGATCACAGTATTGTAGCACCTGAATCTGCATTAGAAGTGCTAGGCAGGTATATTAGCCAGGGCTGCAACTAACAATTCTTTTCATTATCGACTAATCTGGCGATTATTTTCTCAATTAATCGTTGGGTCGACAAAATGTAAAAAAAAAAAAAAAAGTGAAAAAAAATTACAACTTCACAGATTAATTAATTAATCGTTTCAGCTCTAATATTAACCATTACCAGTATGCTATCAGTCTCAGTACAGTATGATTTACCTAACAGGTGATAAACTCGATATTTATGAGCAAAATCTCAACACAGAATTTGCTTTTAAAGGTCCAGAGCACGTGTAAGAGATTAGCAGGTTACTGTTGCAGTCGTCTTCATGATTAGAAAACACAGGCTCGGGTCAACTCAGTTAAAGGTGTCGTATGTGATGGAAATGATAATTCACTGCTGTGGATCAAGCTCAAGGAGACTGTCTAAGGGAGACTCAGGAGGACGAACAGGAAAATAAGGAAACTGCTTCTGAACACAGTGTTTAATGTGGAAGAAACAAAATACGTGTGAGCTCAGTAGGCTAAATTAGATGCACATAATGAAAATATTTCATCACCGTGGAGGTTGTTTACGGTATTTATTTATAACCTTTGTGGCCAAAAGGCAAAATGTAGAGTCAGTCCTTGTGAGTAGATGTAGATAGACAAGTAACGTGTACAGAGTTGTTAAGATCTTTACTGTCTAATAATGATGATTATAGAAAAAGTGTTTGGTTATCTGTGCACACGTCTCTGTGTATCTCTCTGTTCTTTAATGTCTACCTTGCTTTATTTCTACCGTCTTTATTCCAGCCAACTTATCCCATCCCACAATCAGCAGACTGTGAGGTGACGGGGGAGACGTCGCTGTGATCGGTGTGTGTGTTTGTGTGTGTGTGTGTGGGTGTGCTGTACCAAACACAGAGTCTCTGTCTCCCAGAAAGAGAGAATCTGATAGCTCAGCTGTCTGACAGCCTCTCTTGTCTCTGCGGTCCCAACACAGAAGTGGAACAGATCTGATGAGATGTGCAAAATAAAAGGCCTGCTTTTGTTCCGTTTCCTTTCTTTCTCTGTCTTCCTCATCGCAATATTCCTGTCATCCTTCTGTTTTCTTCCTTCTTTTTCAATCCAATTACCTTCTCTTTTCCTTTCTCTGTCTATATGTATTGTTCTGTTATGATGTTAGAGACTTGCAGTAACATTTCACTGTGTTGAGTCTATTGATGTGTAAACTGTAAGGCAGCATATGAGGAGATGGCTATATGAGTTGGAGCTGTTTTGGCATGTGAGGTGACTTTGTCCCGCGTGTCCTTACAGCATCTGTGCTGTGTTAGTTGGGTGAAGATGGATGGCTGTGTGCCACGTGTTTGTGTGTGTGTGTGCGTGCATGGTGTTGTATTCCCAGGGGTTCTGGTGGTGTGCGCAGCAGTCGATAGTTCTGGCTGGTAAGTGAAGTCAGCCATTACTTCATCCTCGCTGACTTTCTCAGCACTTGAGGTAGAGGACAAAAGAGATGAGGGGAAAGGAAAGGAAGAGAGAGGAAGAATAGGATGGAATAGAAAGCAGAGCAAGCTGCAGCAAGATGCAAATAATGAGATACAATCTTCCATCAGAGGTAAACTACTACTAGGTAATTAAGAAGCAAATAAAACCGACCCAAATCAAGCCATAAACCACAGCTACTATTTAGAAGAACCTAAATAGGTTAAGGTAATTGGCTGTTGATAATTAGGGTAATTGGTGTAATCAGTGTAAGGTGTTTGGGCAGATGATTTAGGACTTTGTTAAGACCTATGGTCTTAGTAAATCCAGAGGGAAAATCTAAACTGATGCAAAAAAATCACAAATCACATTTTAATCAGCTTCAGCACTGCAGTGCCAGTCTAAAGCTAGGCAACAAAATATCAAGGTCATTTTAATGAGAACGTTTCCATCCTAACATAGTATTTGCCAGATTCCATAACCGTATTAGACACAAATGTGGTGCACACCCATATAGGCAGAGATGGATGCAGCTGGGATCATTTGCTGCACCAATATCCCTCTGTGGTCCTCTTGCATCCTTTAGTGGACATAATGAGTAATTACAGCCTTTTTCTTTTGAGAGAGTCAGAGTACAGAAGCACATGGAGAGATTTTGTTTGTGTGCATTTGGAATTTTATTAATCTATCTTCTAGTGTCGATTTGCCTTAATTGTTTCATGTTCATTTATGTATATATTTGTGTTTTAAGGACCAATTTGTAAATGTGATGGTTTATCTAAAGGGATTTAACTTAGCATGAAATTAGACTAGTAGAATAGAATATAGTATAACTGTTAGATATACAGTATAAACAGATCAAAATATACACTGTGCTCCTAAATATGACAACAGCTGAGAAAAACAACACTGTGTTCACATTTCGTGTGCCTCTAAGTCCAGGCTTTTACTGTTGGACAGGAGTGATATCAGCTGACTGTTATTTCTAGTTGGGTATTAGTGCAACCCACATAACAACTGCATGGATGTTTTATTTTCCTGATAATCTGTTTTTTCAGCATCGGTGTGGCTCTTTACTAATTCACAATTAAAATAATTATCAGGAAGATTAGAAACTTGAGCTCCTTAACAAGTGGTTTGAAGCATGATGGGGTGGGGACAGAGTGGTACAAGCTGATTTATAAAAGGACATAGGTGATCATACTAAGTGTGGTAAAAGTTTGCACAGTGTGAAAATGGTTAAAAATTCAGCAAGTGCACATTTTAAACAGCTGTGAGCAGAAAAGGTGTAGACGAGCTGACATACTCACCAAAGACTTTGCCCAAGAACAGCGTCTTGACCAGGTTGAACTGTGTGTCGGAGGCATCTGGGAGGATGTAGCTGACTGGAGGGTAATGATCCAACTGAAACAGTGGGAGAGAGAGAGATAATATATTAGTGAGAGAGTCTGGGTCTAAAACTACTTACCACAGCCTTTTAGAAAAGACCCACCCTAAGACCTGCATCAGCACATTAAACACAAGATGATGAAGAGGAGATGGTAATTCATTGCTGTAAGGCACCTTAAAACTACAACACAGCACAATCAAAAGCGCAATGGCTCCCTCTTGTGGTCTTAAAATGTCAGGGAAGTTCCAGATTGTTCAGTAAAGGGGAAACCACTCAGATATTATTCCCATGAATCATGATCAAAGATGGTTCAATAAATAACATGACATGTCTGTATCAACCAGGACTCAAAAGGACTACCAGAAACGAGGACTCAGCCAGGCATGCCATATACTGTTATTTTCAAGATAGGATATGCTGCTCTGAACAGCCATAATTTGGCATGTGAGTGGGTTTTTTTTTTTTTTTGCATCCAGATGGCTGAAGTGGCATGGAAATACTCGACTAACAATAAATAGAAAATTTGAGTTATAAAAATGTCTTCTCAGAACCAGAAAATGTATCATTATTCTCAAAGAAATCCACCTGTGTTTCATCTTTTATCATCTTTCTCTGATCCCTCTACAAACTAGGAGAAAAATGCATGAAAACCCTCATATCGAGTGGTGTCTACCAATCAATATCCCTGTTCAAAATACCAACGCGTACACATCTTACTTCAAACTATCAAGGCTGCAGACCAAATGATTAAAGGAAAGCTCTTATTTGGAAAGCTGTTAATTTTGTTTCGCATATTTTTGCTTAGTCGAGCTAGTCACGGCTCAATACAAACTGAAAAGCGATCTTCCGTAATGACCTTGCAAACAAACTAGAGATAAATGATGACACATTAATTAACAATAAGCAATCTCTTAAGTCTGCGGTGGGTTCAAAGCCTTCCCAGAGAACTTAAAACGGAGAGAGAACAAGCAGAGTGTTTACAAAGATGAGCGTCGGTGGAGATGTGAGAGCAGAGAGGGTGATGGAGGGAGGGAATACACGACTTTAATATCCCTGCAACATAATTAACTTGTTATTGCTGTTTCACTGAAGTTTCTAATTAGCTTGAAGGCTGCAGCCGGTGCTATTGACGAGGAGCATTTCAACCCCACAAATTGGTTTCTGTGTGTTCCAGAAACAAAAGATCTTCCTTCCTCTCTTCTCTTCTCTGAGCTCACAGGAGAACTGTATCTCGGCATACACCAGTCTGCAGAATGCATACCAACGGCCCAAGCCAGGAGAGGGGAGGTTGATTGAAAACAATGACTTTTGTTACCGTGTGTTTTACTGGAAATTTGTTCCATTCATGTGTTGAATAGCTGTCGTGGCCTGTTAGCCGGGAGCTGAGCTGGACTGCCACTAAAGGGTTGAGATTTGTGTGTGTGTGTGTGTGTGTGTGTGTGTGTGTGTGTGTGTGTGTGTAGTCGCTCTTGTTTACAGGTTTGAATCAGTAGAGTCCTCCCATACAGAAAAATCTCTCTACCCCCTACCCCTCCAGACTATTTTCTCCCTCTTTCTCTCTACACACGCACAAACACACACACAGCATATCCTAATTTGATTCTTTCCAAAAGCCTGGTCTCAGAGGAGCATTGTGTGGGTTTTGTTTTCCATGGTGACTGGAGGGCGGGATAATGGGGCACAATTAAATTGCACTCAGCTTATTTACTTTTATCTGAGAAAACAAATTGGCTGCACAGTCAGGGACGGCGGTCTGAGTCTCAAAACCCCACAAAAAGGTCCACAGAGGGAAACAGCCAGGGAAGAAACCTCATTTTACCAAACTTTGTCAATTACAACCACAATTATTGAGATCCTTTTCCCTTTTACGCCGCACCATTTAGACAACACAATCTTCTCCTTTAAGCGCTGTTGGTGCTTCTTAGGTTACATAAAGCTTACATAAGCAAAGTAATCAGGGGTTAGACAAAGAGAAAATTAACAATGGGTGAAATCTATTTCCCTAACTATGTGCTCAAAAAGAATCTAATTTAGCCAATGTGCTGTATATATTCAAACTAATTTACAGTACACTGAGAACCTTTTACTTTCGTGGCAGCTCTGTTTCCTTAATGATATCTGAGGGACAAAAATAGTCCCATTACAGACATTAGAGAAGCTAAATGCAAAGAAATGCTAATTTCCTTTTTTTTTTACTCCAATAAATAGTTAAATATCATTATCAAGTGAACTACTGAATTATTGCCTTGTCCCAGATAGAGCCAGCCAACCACAACAACAACTATAGGTGGAGGGAGGGGAGGAGGGGAGAGGAAAGGAGAGGAGGAGGAGTGAGGAGAGGAGGAAACAGAGAAGAGAGGAGAGGGGAGGGGAGGGGAGGAGAGGAGAGGATGGGAGGGGAGAGGAGAGGAAAGGAGAGGAGGAGGAGAGAGGAGAGGAGGAGGAAAGAGGAGAGAGGAGAGGAGAGCAGGAGGATAGAGGAGAGGAGAGGAGAGGAGGAGGGGAGATGTCTGGTGCCTGAAGGAATTCCTCACTTTCATCTCTAAACCCTCACAGTGTGTGAGAGGTTGAGAGAAAGGGAAAGCCAGAGATGGAGAGATGGGAACTTTTTTGATCTCGTCTTGGTGTGCCTTTGATAGCGAGCTAACCTGACGAGACCTCACAAACTGCTTAAAAACCAAACACTTGCTTCGTGCGCTGCACTCTGTATGCCTGTGCGTACATTTCAGCAGGTATTTATGTGCACATGCAAATCCACACCTTGAAATAGTCAGCCTCAGGACTATGAAGGCGTTAGATAACGTAAATGCATCAAAGTGATCTTTGTTATCATATTTTGTGGGTCTACTTTCTTTATCTAAAGACACGCTCTTTGTCTTTCAACCCTCTCCTCTCTCTCTGACTCTCTATTCCTTCTTTTTCTTTTGCTCTCCAACTCTCTTTTGCTCCTTTTTTCTCTCAGATTCCAATTACCACACTCCTACTTGTCTTCCCACTTGTTCTCTGTCGTGTCTTTAAACTAAACAGTCGCTTGTCTAAATGCCTTTAAGATTTGCAGCCCTGATAGCAGAGAAGTGAGACCTCCGCAGCCTCAGGTAAACACTCGACTCGCTCTTTTACCCAGGAAATTGAATTTGATCCACTGGCGGGCCCACCAGCATAACTGACTTTTATTGCATCCGACTCATATCTCTGCCTCTCACTCATGTTGTTATATCTCAGATGAAAGCAGCTGCAACAAGGCCTCTGATGAGCATGTCAGCCAAATAATAATGGGTTAGTTAAATTTCAAATGCTGATGGCACGCTATAACAAAATTGGCATTTTAGGCTTTATTGCAGAATGCAATGATTTGTAATCCAATTTCAAACTGAGTAATTAGCCAGTGTACATTTCGGCCCATGATAATTCAGTTCGAACATTCAAAAGCAGTAAACATTTCAGCATTTGGGTAAAGTTCTGCACATTTTGTCTGACTCTGTAAATGCTGGATGACATTTCAAAGACCTTGCTGAATGATGGTTTACATTATAGACAAGGGCTGGTGAACCATGATGTTTGGCAGTGACTATTTAATTTATAATTTTATCACTTTTTAAGTTGATATAGCAAACTTATTACACATACACAGCTGCGGCTGAAAAACAACACTATGAGAGCCATGACAGTGACCCAAAACAGTACAGTTGCAGGCTGGAAAAACAAAACAAGCTGAAAGACGGGTGATGATTCAAGACCCCTTTCACATACAAGTAGTCATGTGATCCTTTGTTAATATAAAAATAATGGCTATAGCTGCTTTAAATTGAATTTGCACATCTTGTGGCAAAACATGCTTTTTCCTCCTGAATCTGTCAGACATTCAACACCTCAAAAGACCTGGTGGGAAATGCAATACAATTATAATTTGTTTTCTTTAACATGGTTTAGCTAGCTGCAGTATATTGCTTCATTGATGGATCATGGCATCTACATCAGGAAAAATGCTGTTGATTAAAATATTTTCTGTGTCTATTATAAGTAAGCAGATGGAGAACTCCTGTTGATACAACCTACTTAGTCCCTTGTCTGACTTAGTATTTCTTTTGTTGCTGTCATCCTGGGCAGAATAAGTCCCATTCCTCGCAACTCATTAGTGCGAGTATGAGCTATAGTCATGGTTCCTGGCTAAAAGTAAATAAACTATTACTAAAAGCCCTCGAGGGTGTGTGAGAAGGTAGACGGTGGGAGGTATGAAGAGATAGGGGGAGAGAAGTGGAGAGGACAGATGAACTAGACTGAATAATGTTGATTTTGTAGTGTAGCAGTGTGAAGCCTTTGTAGTGAGTTGACCTGACAAGATCTCACTTGTGCATGCATGTCTGTTGGCATGCATGTCCACATCTGTTTACGAGTGGATACTAACTGCATGTTTGTACCTTGAAAAGAGCCCCGAGGCAGTAAGGCAACATGAAAAAGTTTTACTCATCAAAGTTATCTTCGTTAGCACACCTTCTGGCTCTACTTTTCATGCCCTATCTATAAACTTCATCTATTTTCTCTCTCCATACCTCCCCCACTGTTCCCTTGCTGATTTCTTTTTTTTTTTCTTAAATCCAAATTACCACATCATGCCCCCCAGTGTTCCTCTTAATTCCCTAAACAGTCTTTAATGTTCCGAACATATCATTTAAAGACAAAAAGATTCAAAGGATTGTTATTTAGAGTGCAGCCTGGGCACATGGGGAGTGGTAAACTGGGGATATGCACTTGGTAGTTAATATTTCAGTCACACACTGAACACAGGGCTGAACATCGATATCTAGGCACAGCTAAGATCAACCAGTGGAAGAGGACACTGTGTGTGCATGCGTGTGTGTGATGAGCAAAGAATCGTACAGTTGCTCCAATCACTTTCTATGCCAGTAAAAAGGGATGTGTTATATGTTGAAGTGCTCCCACTGGGGTGATCAGCAGCTGCAGGATGTGATTTGCTCGGAAAATGAGGACGATTTCCATTGGATGTTTCAGTTTAATTTTCTTGCGGTTGGAATTTCTCACTGTAGTGGGTGGATGTAGGTGATGAGATTCCAGTACGGATGGGGTCATTGCTCCTTGTGCATGCAAAGAGAGACAGCGAGGGCTAAAGACTTATGTAGAAAAAGAGATGCAATGATTATAGGTTTGGCAAGTGTACTGTGATTCATTCTGGCCAACAATTTATTTCACCTTAATGAAAGCAACAGTGAAGGCTTCATTTGGACCTGTAATCATCACAAGAGAGGGGGACATCTTGACCACTGTACACTAATGCAAGTGAACAAACCCATACATTAAAATTAAAGACCTAACTGAGATTCTTTTTATAAACGATTATAATTCTTATATTATATCTTTCATTTCCTTTGTGTCCATTTGTTCTAAATGTATTCATTTGACCATCATGCACACATTGCAATTCATGTTTTATTCTTTACATTCATACTTGAATTGTTCTAATGTGGTAATACAGTGATTGGTTGCTTTATCTGTACAATACCTCCCCATTTGCATGTTTTATTTATTCATTTCTTTTTCCAGTTATGTACTGCTATGGCCTGAGTTTAGTCAGAATTTGTTTTTGTTTGTGAATATGATTAATTAGTATTAAGGTACACCTTTTTATCTACAATAATTCCTCTAATAGAGGTGATCCAGACCTAGATGGAGTAAATATTTTATGGGTGGAAAGTAATCCATGAGGATACCATGGATAAGATGATACTAAGATCAAACATCATTGGTGCCTGCAGGGAAATTAGGTTCTGTCAGCACAAGCATTACAATGCATAGAGAATAAAAAGTGTATAATGTAAGCAAATAGCTGGGATATTAGTAAGAGCAAGTTTATGCAAAATTATTGACACAACGCTCTCCACACGATTCAGCAATTTTGCAGAGAGGAGGTGAGTCAATAGTTCTGCTTAATGCCATGGCTCCTTCTGGCCACTAGGGGGCAGGTCGGCTCTCCACAGGTGAAAATGTGAGTGAGTTACTTTCTGGATATATAAGGAGGGCATCTAAGAAATGGCTGAACAACTACAAAAAATGTAAACCCTATTAATGTTATAATGTATTTACAAATGTACTTACGAAGCAGAAGTGTAAGTGTGCAGCAATAATGTCACACTATATGATGTGCAAACATGGGATTCAAATTATAAATTCTACAGGAGGCCATGCATACAGAAACTTTTGTGTAGATGTTCAATTCAAGAATTCAAGTTTTGGCAATGTTTTTTGGCTCTCATTTTAGAAAAAGACAATGGTTTTCTTGGCAAACCATAAACAGCCACTACAAATGTATTCTGATCAGGATGCAACCAATAACTAGGTTTCAGAGCATTTTATCCCAGAACAAAGTCTGAAATAGTTTAGCTGAATTCTCACTCCATCCTTGACAGCTACTGACTGAGGATTGGCTGTATTGATCTGCACTAAGCTGTTTAGATGCACAAAACTGGAGAGCACACACAGATACACACAAATATATATATATGCACAAACACATTGCCATGCACAAGCACAAACATGCACAGTCTCTCTTCCTCTGCCTCACACACACGCACGGCCTTAAATACCTGCACACACACATAGGCAGCCACAATCACACAATAGCATGCACTCACACAAACACACACACAGATCGATGCATTCTCTCTGTTGCTATACTTAGGCTGTCTACTGGAAGTGGATTAACAGTGGCAGAGGACAAGCAGTTTCATCACAGCAGAAGACAGAACAGGACACTGCACGACACTGACTTAATGCAAACCATCGAGCTGATGCTGGCTGGGCTTGTGTGATTGTGTACTTGGGACTGAGTACAGGTGTGTGAAGTAGGATCTTGAAATTGAAGCGTCTTTCGGCATCTGAGCATCAACTTATAGCCTAAAATATGTGTTGGAGAGTGCTCAGATGTGTGTGTATGTGTGTGTGTGTGGGGGGTCTGTACCTGGATGGTGATGCTTCTGTCGACACGGGACATGTTAATGCTATGTGGCTGTCCGTTGGCCAGGTTACGCTGGTCCACATCTATAGCAAATGGCTCCTTCAGACCTCCCAGGTCATACCGCACCTGTAGTGAACCTGAAGACATACAGGCCAGTGGTTTGAAACCTGGTCTGGTTGTATGAAACCTCACATCTCTGCCCAGCTACTCCTTTTCCACTTCTCTAAAAGGATTTAAGCATGAGCTCTCATCAATCACCTGACGAGTCCATAGGTAGTTAGTGTATTACTACTTGATGATACCTAAGACTAGCCATTTTTTAATACATGTTATTCATTATAATTATATATTTTTTCTTCCAAAAGCATTCTGATTGAACTCAACACTTAAGGCCAACATGTGGTTTTCTGAAGTGATGGTGCAAGGATGGGTGAGAAATAGTGGGGGAAACCCTGAATAATTCACAGGGCCCACATCTTGACAAGGGATTATAGATATTTATTGTCTCGGGGCCCTGAGAGTGCAGGGGGGGAAAGAATTTCTAGCATCACCCCTGGGCAGTGTGAGTATTTTGTAGTTTTATTTTGGTGATTGTGCACAATAATTGCTGAAACGCTAGATGGCACTGTCAAATTTTTATTACTCCTATTTTATCAAAGCACTTCGCTGCCTGTCAGCTGCTCAGTGGGAGGCCGCTGACTGGGGAGGATTTTCTGAGATTATAGAACTTTCCAAACTGTGCTGCTAGGACAGCCTTTAAAAATGTACTTTGCAGCACTAACAAGCATTACTCCAAGCAGACTTCTCAGTAGTGAGCAACCACAAATTGCGTGTGTGTGTGTGTGTGTGTGTGTGTGTGTGTGGATCTTACCATTTTGCCTTAAAACCACAGCCAGATAGTCCTGAGTCTTGGAGCTAACATACATCAGAATAGCAGGAGCATTGGATGTGCTGAAACTGAAGGCCACTTCCTCCTTTGTTAGATTCACTTCATGTGGCGTCAGCTGGTGCGTCAGGATCTTTGTGTCCCTGCTGGCTCCTGCAACTGCTTCGGGCATGAAGTTGTACTTGACCAGCGTTCCTCCCTCAAAGAAACCCCCAACATCTGGGTGAGATGACGGAAGAAATAAAAAAAATGTATAAACACACAGGTGAACACACATGCAAATGCAATAAATACTGCTTGTCAATGTGTTTACACCAAAAACTTAACAGAATTATCGTATTATTATAAAGCTATGCAAATCACAACAGATACGTCTTTGCAGAAAAAAGCAAGGATGAAAGAAAAGAAAGATAGTCAGGAAGAAAGGAAGAAAAAAAAAAGAAAAAGAAAAACAACTTCCATCAAAAAGAAGCCACAGGGAAGCGCTCATAAACTCACACATGCCAAGACACAACAGGGTAGATATATTATATGGCCAGAGAGAAATAAGCACACACATAAATATGGCTGTGTTCAGGAGGTGTAGTAAAGTGGGTGTTAAATTGCTGTGCTCCAGCATCTGAAACCAAACAATACATTGTTTACCAGTACATTAACAGACCTAATGGCATATCCCAGCCATTCCAGGAGGCTTATTGATTCTTGTAATCAAGTGTTGAGAAGAAGGGACCTTATTTTTCTATACTTCTGTCATGCTCCTTGTTTGTGTTTACGTGCGTGTATGTGCACGCACGCACAATGTCCGTGTGTCAGTTACAAAGGAGATAAAAGGCACAATGTGCGTGAAATGAAAGAGAATGGTTACAGGGAAAACAGCGAGCCTTGGGTTGTGTGTGTGTACGTGCGAGTGTGTGTGTAAATGCCATGGAATATTTCTTGACATGTTTGCCTTCCCTCAGTGGCAGCAGTGAAAATGTATAACTATGGCCCGTACGAGTGAAGAATACTAAATGAACACATTTATACCTCTTATTTTAAAGCTTCACTTCACCCATCGTCTCCCACGGGACACAGTACAATAAATACTTCAAGCTACATTACTTAAATTTAATAGAAGGCTTATTACTAGAAAATGGCCAAGTTCTCTGACTGGTATTGGCGTACAGGCAAAACCTCACCTCCATTCAGCTACACCACAATGTTATCCTCTATTCTGCTGTGCACTTATATAGTTTCAAGCTTTAGAAGTCTGGAGAGACCCCGTTTTACCAATTGTTTTTCTGTGTTAACCAGGCAGAGAGCTTGTGAAGTATTCAAATAGCCTGCTTCTCACTTTGTTTTCTGATGCAGCTGGATTGTTCACTGTCTGCCAAGATCTGTGCTGCTGGGTATTAACTGAATCAGACTTAAATCAGACAAAATGGAGTATTTCTGTGAGAGCAGCACACTTGAATGAATTCCTTAAATCAGTTACAAAATAATATATGAAAAAGAAATCAACTTAACAAGTAAATGTAGATATAACTTTGTTTTATTTATAAATGCATATGGAGAAATATATGAGTTTCAGAGTAAGTAATATTCATGCAGTTTAAAATGAGTGGGAAATATCAGATTATGCTAACCTAGCTAACATGTTTAGGTCAATGTTGTGTCATTTTTGTGAAATGAAATGAAAATCTTCCAAGTGTCAGGTCAGATATTGCATATTAGGCACCTCATTTACTCTTCACTCTAAACGTGTCATATTAGCATAGACAGCGCTGAACTAGTTAACGTTATTAGGTCTTTGCTATGCTATTTTTGTGAAAAGTAATTCTTCCCAGTTCATTAAAGAGCATTTTATAATTGTATTAGTTGTCAGGTCAGATGTTTCGAACAAATTCCATCTTACTTTATTTACTCTTCACTCTAAACGTGTCATATTAGCAAGCTAATGCTTTGTCAGTTAATTAAGTTAGCTACGCAACAGTAACATCTGGCAGATTGTGGGTGTAAATAATTAGTAACAGCTAATTTCAAGTTTGTGTGGTGCAACTTGTTGTAATTTAGTGGTGCATAAATCTCCATTTAGCAAACACTTACATTATAACTAAGTTTGAACTTTATGAAAAGCTTGTGCACCCGGCCCCAATCTTGCCATCCTCTTAACTTTAAAAGCTAAACATTCTTACATTTTATCTTTATTCATACAAACTGTGGGGCCTATGTGCAACCTGTCTCAGCCTTCTCTGCCCTGCCGAGAAAAAAAAGAAGAGAGACTCTGACTACCTGCCCACAGCCTCAGCAGCAACACACACATTTGTCTGGAAGCACAAGAAGGAATGAGAAAACTCTGCTCCAGGGCAGGGACCCTTTATGTGTGTGTGTGTGTGTTTCATGTCAGCGTGTGAAGAAGTTTTGGAAAGGGAATTTGTGCAAGCATGCAAACCTCTACAGGTATCTATGTATGTGTGCGTTTTTGTGAGTTTGTGCGTGTGTGTCCA
Organism: Macquaria ambigua; assembly: GCA_008360985.2. Taxonomy (NCBI): domain Eukaryota; kingdom Metazoa; phylum Chordata; class Actinopteri; order Centrarchiformes; family Percichthyidae; genus Macquaria; species Macquaria ambigua. Next base: position 99,707 of record VMKM01001275.1, on the reverse strand, counting down.
TGTATATGTATGTACATGTGCACATTGGCTCTGTGTGACCCTCAAGGGCAGAAAAACAGAAGAATGAGAGTGTATAATAATAATACTGCGGGGTCCCCTGAGCAGTGTGTAAATATGGATACAATGGAAATGCACTATGCAATTATGGCTGGCTTCATGCATTTTTTTCACTCACTGGGAGGACGGGGAGAGAGGGGGAGATTAAAGAGAGAGAAGGGGAGAAATTTGGAATAGGGAAGAGAAAACAGGAGAGGGGCAACTGGGAGAGGAGGGAACAAAGGAGAGGGCCGGAGAAGAAAGGAGAAGGGGGAAGAGGTGAGCAAGAAATGGAAATTTAGAGGGAAAAGAGTAAAAAAGAAGGGAGGAGAGGAAGAAGAGAGGCAGCGCAGGGGGTTTAAATGGGGAAAAAGGGAGCAAAGAGAGGGAGGAGAGGAGGGGGAGAACAAGAGAAAGGAGGAACCAAACGTAAAGAAAGAAATATGAAGAGAGCAAAGAGGAAGAGAAGGACAGAGTGACAGGAGTAACAGAAGGCTGGAAAAAAGAGAGGAGGAGGAGGAATAGAGGGGAGGAATAGGTAAAGGAGCTGAAGGAAAGAAGCAGAAGAGGAGAAGAGAAAAGCAGAGACAGAGAAGAAAAGATTTTAGATGGGGAGGAGAGTAGCACAAAAAGAAGAGGAAGAGGTGAATCGTAGATAAAAGGGACAGGAGATAGAAAGGAGATGAGAGAAGAGAAGAAAAAAGAAGTGACAGGTGTGAAGAGCGAGGGAAAAAGGGGAACACAAGGAGGAGAAAAAAAGGAAAACAGAAGATGAGGACTTGAAGCAGAGATGAGTGAAAAGGAAGAAAGGAGGAGACGAAGAGGAGAGTCACATGTCATGCACAGAAACAAACAGACACAAGGGTGTGCTCTCTCCTTTTCTTTGCCTCTCTCTTTTTCTGACACACACACACACACACACACACACACACACACACACACACACACACACACACACACACACACACACACAGACAGACAGACAGACTAATACATATACACACAAACACAAACACACACCCTCACACAGACCGTAATCTCTATTCTCTAAATCCTGAAATGCCTGATTGGTTATGACAGAATTCAGAGGAGGTCTTCTCATGTCTTACACTAGCATATCACCACACGCTGTCACCCTCTTCCCTGGCACATACACACACACACACACACACGCACACGCACACCCTTTTCTGTCATCTTGTCACCCCCCTGCCATGAGCACAGGGGAAAAACACTATTCGGCTTTAGGAAACAAATTAATTCACGTGTCGGGGATCAACTCTCTGACTGGGAGCTAGCTGAAAGCCTCTGACAGCACTGCTGCTCTTCTCCCCAGAGCATTTTATGAAAACTTGTTTTGGGAAGTAGAACTTTAATGCTGTATCTAATGAATCCCTGTGAAACAAACATGATGTTTTAGCAATATGCAACAGTGCAGGAGCAGAGTTACGGTGTGACATTTCTCATCTCTGAACTTCAAAAACCTAGAGCTACCCACCGCTTAGTGAAGTGACTTGCATTTTGTTTTTTAGTTTTGATCTCCCAGCTCTGCATTTGCACAGTTTTTAGCATTCAGTGAGTGCACTCTAAAGTCAGGGAGAATTGGTGGGTAAGCACAATATCACTCTCAATCGATGCCTTTTATCATAAGCCCAAACACTTTCAACACCGACAGCTCCAAACTGAATAGGAAGTGAGGACAATCACAGAGCGCAGCAAAAATCACAGTGGGTTGTCAGGCAATGAGGCTCATTGAAACATAACTACTCCAGCAGTAATCCTGGTGCTATTTGACTCTGGCTTTGTGAACTAAAGAGGACTATGCCAATGTTAACGTGGTTTCAATGATAATGTCAAACAAAGCTTTGAGGGAGGGCATCTTTCTGAAACCATGTTATTGGAATAAAGGAAAAACATATTCAGTCACCTGCTACTATTGCAAAAAAACCCTGAAGTGCTGACAAAAGGGAAATAAAGTCTGACATAAAAAAATACCTCAAAGCCCACACAGGGGGAGATTGATTTGTCTTGTAATTGATGTTTTGAAGATGAAAATCAGTGTGACGCACTTTTAGTTGCATTCATAGACCCATGATGTACCTATTCAATTAGAGACTTTCCAAAAATGCCTCTCACCTCTGGTGCAGAACGGGCCGTCATAGGCCGTGGTGGTGCAGTCACACAAGTAGCCGTTGTACTTCTCCACACACTTCCCTCCGTTCCGGCAGTACATCCCAAAACTGGTACAGTGGCCTTGGCAACCGGGCTTGACCCCAGGTGTGACTTCGGCCCTCTCTTCCAGGTCGAGGGTGATGCCATTCATCCGCAGGGCTCGGATACAGCCCAGGAACCCCCTCTGCCCTCCTGCAGCACCTGGGGAGCAAGGGAGGGAGGGGAAACACAGGAGATACGGGGAGGTGGCATCAGTGCAGGAAGGATATGTAGCATTGGGAGAAAGGAAAGAAAACAAATAAAGAGAAGGAAGGGAGGACAAATGGAAGTCAGGGTCACAGAAGTCATTTTGAATGCAAGAGGCTGCTTTAATCTCTTTTAGAAACGTTAATATCCTAACGCCTGGAGGAAGCCACTGATGTCACGTTAATCGTTCCAACTGTGATGCCGTTCTTGAAACAACCTTCAACTCGTTTGATTTCTTCACTAATTAAAAACAGCCTAATGAACACTGTGCCTTAATGAAGATCTCACAAGCATACACACGCAAATGGACGCATGAACGCACGTAAACGACATACTACAGACAAACACACACACATTTAAAACACACCACACACTTCACCTGATTTGAACGAGTCAATATAAGCATTAATGCCTAGCCTTGGGGTGTCAATAGCCATTCCTCTAAAGTGTTTCCATCGTCATTCTGGCCTTGCACCATTACAGTCTAACTACCCATTAACTTGGACAGAGTGGGGGTGTTAAATAGATTAATGTGAACCTAAATGACTATAGCAATAAACACACTCATAAACATACACCCACAGGTATAGATTCAAACGTACACAAGTGCACCCACAGAGGACGGTTACACTGTATGGATAAACACACGAGTATGAGTGCACACTCATGCACACTATCATTAACAAGAGCCGGGGGGCATTTTAGTTATTAAAACCTCTCAATTGCATCCTTTGGATTACAGAGAAGTGTCCATTCAAGAAGACATGTTAAGGAGACTTGAACACACTCTCGCACACAGTTTCCTCCCTCAACGGCTGCATTCTCACGCACACATCTGCTAGCTTAGCCACACAGGTACATAATAAGATTACTAATACATGTACTTTGATTTTCTCCAGCCAATACATTATTCACACATCAGGATGCAGCTGGGCTTTCACACGCTTTCTCCACTTTCCATTCCCACGACGGATTTGACTTTTAGTAGACCTGTTAATTAATCTATTTTGTACCACTGATTGGCTGGAGGTTTCTACCACCTGTTTACCCAGGTCTAAATCAGTCTCTGATTAAACGGACAGCAGGCTCGGAGGCCTGCGGAGACCATGGCGGACACGTACAGGTACACACACACACACACACGTACTCACGCACAGGTACATACAGTCTCTGTATAACTCATAAATGGTGTGTAATAGAGCCTGACTGATAATGACTGAACTCAATATTGGCTAATCACACGTATATTCGTTTTGGTGAATATGATGGCAGATTTAAAAATGTAATGCTGTGCAGTAAATTGCAGCAATATTTTATAGGCTGCATTTTAATGTATGAGTACCTTCGTTTTTTTTTTATTCAGGTAAATATATTTCGTATTATGTGTTTATCTAATTGTCATTACTTACAATAATTACATTTTCAATGCATTTTTATTCTATATTTACATTTACTGTAAATTAGTAAAGTTGTTGCAACCAACTCTGAGGGATCCTTGCCCAAAAAGATTCATGTTATGTATTAATTTGCTGATATATTATTATCAGATTTTTCTTAAATATCAATATCAGTATCAGCCTTAAAAATCAAGTATTGGTCAGACTTTGGAGTGTACACACACACACACACACACACACACACACACACACACAATACTGACATGGATACAGAAATCCAGACACATAAGTGGTAATAAAAGTAATAAACACACACGTAGCATGTGTTTGCACTTATTTATTTATGGGTGTGATGTGTGTGGCTCGAGGGTATGTTACCCTGTAATGATGTGCTAATGAGGAAACCATTTGTATTCATTAGGATATATACAGTACACACAAGCACACACATATACACACACAATATGCTATGGCCAAATTCCTAATTAGAAGACAGACTGACTGTAAGGTCCAATGAACTGTAATAATGAACTAATGAATAAACATGCAGTATGCACTTAAATACGGTATGTAGTTAAGGGAATGGACATACAGTATGCATGTATGTATGTATGTATGTATGTGGACTGTTCTTTTAAGTTTGATCCAGCCAGATAAATTCCCCATTTACTCCAACTGCACATGTTCTGCACTGCTTGTTAATAGAATGGTGGTATGTTCTATCTCTTTCTGTTTGTCTGTTTGCTGTTCAACACTGAAGAGATCCTCAGAACAGTGTTTACCCACTCCATGTTTATTACTTTAGGATGCCATTTGTATTGGTTTTAGATGAGTATTTTTGATTAATATGGTCTAAATGCCATTTCAAAAGGCGTCCTTGCCCACCAGCATTTCCAGGGGGGGAGATATTATCATAGAAATCCCATTTTACCAGCCCAGTGCTTCATATCTGTTAGTTTACAGCAATGTTTTTTTCCCCAACTATCTCTCTTAAAGGTCCATAATGGGCTTGCTTCTGATGGATCCCTGCATGGAAAATGTACTTGTATATTGCAACAAGCCTGACTACAGTAATTCCTCACACCTATGTGTTAATGTATAGTATAAATCAAAACAAGTAGCAGCACAAGAGCATGTGCAGTTACATTTCAGAAGATTAAGATTTAATCACCACTTGTGTGGAGCTGCAACAAAATCAGATGCAACAAAACACACTATTTGAGCTGTAGGTGAGGTCTTTATACACGTGTGTTTGTGTGCACTGCCACAATCAGTGTCACAGAGACATTTCGTTGTACTCATTAAATGTTACCTACTGTCTTGGCAGGTGAGCGAGGCTGGTTTCCCTGTGACAGGTGTCGCACACATGCAGTGAGTGGCAACAAGCAAGATGTCGATCCATGAAGACAGGGGCAAGGGAAAGAAAAAACAAAGTAGAAAAGAAAGACAAAACAATCCAACCATGAGAGAATTGAGGAAAAACATGCAAAATCATAAAGAAGTGTGATAGTGAGCATTAATCAAGAGGGAAATCAAAAGAACAGATGGTGGCATTAAATAAATAAAATGTGGCAAGATTTATAGTTATGTGCATGTATGGAGTGAATTGGAGAGCTAAAAGTTAACAGTGTGAAGTAAATGACAGCAGGCTGATGGTATAACATTTACTCTCAAGGCCATTAGAGCAAATGAGCCACTGTGCAGTAAACACTAAAGCAATCAAATGCTTGATGAGGAGCATATTGATTGAGAAGGAGAGAAGGAGATGATACAGAGACAGATATGAGAACAAGGTGAGCAAAATAAAGCTCCCTCTTGTACTTCCCTACTGTGTGTTTATGTGTAATCATACAAACAGATCATTCGTTTCAATTCTTTGTAGGTTTCTGTATTGCATTGTTTTTTCTACCTCACTACTTTCAAACAGCCACATCAATATCAATCAGAGACAACGTGTGAAGTGGCAGAGGACGTTACAAAGAAGAATCGGGCGAGTTCAGACAAAATCTTGATGCCTGCAGGGCTCTCCCCACTCTTTCCAAATCTCTCGATCAAACACAAAAGGATCTCTATCTTTTCTGGATGTCAGGGGCCAAATCTAAACCACTTCCCTTTAGTCACTTCCTGTGTGTCACACTGTAACTTCCCAAAGCAATCCTCAAATGAGGATTAAGCAGGGATTACAGATCAGATATGAGAAGGTGCTGTCGCCTCTGTGGCTGTTGTTACATACAAGTCTTTCCCTGTTTTCTCTCTATCTTCCACTAACTCTTGTGTTTCTTGATTTGTGCCACACACAGCAGACCTGAGCCTCCTCCCGTCTCCCTTTGACAGAAGAGCCAGAATGCACACATGCAAATGAGGTGACGGCCGAGGAGCTATCTGGAAGACATTACGTTCCCCGGCCTCATAGCCGCGAGTCGCTCAGTGACGAAACCTTTCTCGCCCTTTTCCATTTCACTAAATGAAAGTACAAATACACTGAGAGGCAAATTGGGACACGATAAGGTGAGGATGTTTCAGCAGCGCTCGAATCAGCAAAAGTGATGAGACGATGAAATTATATTATAAACGGGGATCAGGGAGGGTAAGGCTATCACATTGGGATGCCTGATTGGAATTGGAACAATCTCCTTTGGGCAGAACTTTTTCCATGAGACAGTAGGAACTCTGTGATCCGCCTCAGCACTTTTCCTTATATCCGCAAATCCCTAAAACTATTTTAGCCCCAGAGTTTGGTTTATAGAGTATTGACAGCTCAGCACAAAAGGTAGAAAGGGACAGAGGAGTGAAAGCATAGAGAGAAAACTGGGCAGATCTTCTGCCATCTGAACTCCAGATGAGCTTGAGAGGCATTGTGTGGAGAGAAAGATGAAGCCATGAGGAACAAACCAGACCTCTTTAACAAAATGCAGGCATAATTGGTGTGATAATATGGGCTTGATATGTCTGATGACTTATACAGAATGTGTGTGTGTGGCAGAGGGAAAGTCAGAGGGTTGATATCCTCTTTGTGCAATAATAGTTTCTTAATCCAAAGAAATATAAATGCTGAGTCAATGTATTAAAGTATCAAAGAAATGACCTCTATAAGTGAATTATGTTAGTTTTAGTCACATGCCCTCACAGCCAGCACAGAGGCTCAGTTTTAACTTTATTAAAACTCACTCTTGATCACTTACACACAGGACTTTCCGAGGACGTGTGTCCACATGTGTGCATATTATAAAACGTGACATGGCTGTGTGTGTGCAGGATTAACATGAACTTAATTAGCAGTGGCTGTCACTAAGCTGGACTGAAGCCTCTTAAGAGAGAAGCCGGTAATTTCCAGTAAAGGCTGCTATATCTTTAACTTCTGAAACAATCAGACGTCCTCACAATGGATGTCTGCATCTGCCGGCAGCATTACTGGATATTCAGACAGCACAGATAGTTTTTTAACTCAATCCAATTACGATTACATGGATGATGTGGCATTTGCTTTCCACACATAAGAGCTCGTAATTATGGTGCGTTTGTCTCTGTGAGTGTCCCTCCTACACAAAGCGGATATAAAATGTTCAAATTGCAATCAAATGTGTGTACGTGAGTCATTCTTACACATTGGGGTTGTTAATTGTTTGGATTGTGTGTGTGTGTGTGTGTGTGTGTGTGTGTGTGTGTGTGTCTTACCCACGTAGAGCTGGCTGAACAGCTCTAGCCGTGTGTGCCCCTGTGCAGGAGCAAGCTGAGACGCCCGATGTGTCTGATCCAACTGAAGGACTGCCTCTTTGACATTTCGCTCGGCCATCACGCGGTGCCATTGGTCGTCATTGAGGGGCGTGGCCGAATGTACTGTTAACTCCACAGGTCCGTTTCCAACGTCAAAGGAGAAGGAGACGACTTTAGGAGCTGCAGAGAGATTGTGAGAAAGAGAAAGAATCAATTCACCCGAAATCTTAGTTACAGAAGTTATTTATTAAACCACATGAAATGAACATCACAACTTTCTAAAACCCATAACTCCCTGTTCTGTCATAGTCCACTCTGCAGGTAAATATGCGCTCAATTTCTAATCTAATGGCTCATTTGTTTCAAGGCCATTCATTTGGCTTGTATAGATTTCAGCTTTGCAATACACGACTGCTCACAGCTTTGGACAGGACTAATCTCACAGACAGTCGATAGATGCCAGGGAACTGTTGGTTTTGCATGACATGAAGTTGTATCGCAGCAGTTTCCATGAGTTTTTTTAGAGGTTTTCCTAGTGTTGTTGGAGAGAGGAAAGCCAAAGAGTGAGAGACCAAACAGCGAGAGAGTTGAAGATAAATGACAGAGAGAATGTGTAAATGAACAAAGAGAAGGAAAGAAGGAAAATGAATGAAAAATTAGTGCAAGATGGCCTTTTTTTCCTGCATGATTAATTTTCATCATCTTTTGATTTTGATTTAATTTGATCTTTGGATTTGTGTGTGTGTGTGTGTTTGGTAAGTGTTATGGGGATAAATGCCATAAAGTTTATTGCTACTCCGTAGTTCAGTAGCATAATATTTCAACAGACCAACAGGGGGCACTGTTATACCTTTAATGACCACGACAGGTCAAATGTTCATCGATATTTCTGAAACAGTGTGTGTTTGAGTGTGTGTGTGTTTCAGCCTACCACCTGTCCATTCCAGATGTTTTTGCTACTGCACTGGTGAGGCCACTGTCTGATGCCTTTTAACCTCTCTGTAGGGAACAGTGATCAATCTATACACTCTATGTTGGTGTGTGTGTGTGTGTGTGTGTGTGTGTGTGTGTGTGTTATGATAGATAAAGAGTTGAAAAAGAGGCAGAAGATGTGTATATGTGTGTGTTTCTTATTTCCAACCCTATCTCAACTTGATACGGTCAGGTAAATAATCTCCACATGGGCAGGAATTTTAAATCTTATTTTGGAATACTAGATAGTATACAGCTTTACATGAACACATTTAAAGCTGAGTGACGCTCATCCTCTCTAACTGCAAGACACTATTGGTTTGGATTCACAATTTGAATCAGAGTTATACATTGATGATTCTGACAGGAGTCTGTTTGCCTTGACCTGCGAAGGGAATGAAGCAACTATGAGAAAACAATAAGGGTATTATTTTTGCTGCTGGAAAGATGATTTGCAAATGTCAAATTAAAAACCAATTTGACTCTTTCTTAATGTCTGGTGCTACTGTGAGACCGCTGTATAAAAGCTATATATTCTGGGTGGTGCCATATGGTGGTTATTGGCACCAGTGTGCTGCAGTCATAGAGATGATAAATAACCACTTCATAGCCCTATATGCTACTGCTTCATTATGGCTTCATTAGGCTCAGATATTAGAGTGGATAATTTTATGTAGTAGTCAATGGGGAAATGAACTTTCTTCTTTCCCTTTGCCTAATCAATATACCTGGCCCTTTTCTCCTCATCCTCCTCATCTAATTATCTTTTTTCACTCCACATATTCTTCCATTCTTCTAACTCTTGCATCCCTCCTACAGTGCACATATAATTCCTCTGTTTCTTTCTCACCTCTCTCCTGTTTGTTCCTTCATTTTTTCTCTCACTTTGTTCTTTTGTTTGCTTGTTCTTTCATTTCTTTCCTCACTTTATCCCTACCGTCCCCTGAGTCTATCCTCCCTTCCCTGTGTATTACTTCCGTCATTCTTTCATTTCTTCATTGTTTGTTCATGTACTGCTTGCTTTCTTGCATTCACTTCCATCCCTTATCAGTCTTATACATCACTTTGCCCTCTCTCCCATCCTCCCTTGCTTTTTCACTTTCTTCCTTGATCCCTTTCTTGCAGACATTATCATTTCCTCTTAGATGAGATGCAAAGACACCAGAAATCATCTCAGCAAAAGCCTGCCTGGATGTGCTGAGTGCATTAAGCTATAAAATAAATCTGAAAAACATTCAACTACCCATAATACACAACACAAATAGATGCATGGACCCACAGTGAGGCACAGAGTATAAGCCCTCTGACAGGCTTTAGTACATGAATTAATGATGTCTGTATGCACAGAGCAGGTCTGCAGGGCAGGGAGGAGCGACATCCGTTATTTTAAATGCTGAAAGAAAGCCAAACATCTATCAGAATACCCCAGTAGAAACAAAGCTATAGCAATGCTGCTATAGCAACGCTGAATGGCATGTGAGTGTGTGTGTTTGATTATTTGTGTGTTGTTTTAGCAGCACTGCAAAGTAAGATGGATGCCCTACAACTTTCTTTTTTATACTCCATCCACAGGCAGGAATGAAAACTAAAGTGCCCTCAGAGCGCAGAGCTTGCCTCATCTATTTGCATAGCCGTGATGGATGTCATAAGTGTTACTGTGAGTATGAATGTAATTTTGTGTGTGTGAGATGCACTTGCATGTTGGCCTACAGAGAACCCAGCAGAGCTTTTTATTTTCTCTATTTGTCTTTCTATTAATCTTTTAATATGGAGGCTGAAAGAGCCAAGTTCTAAATTAAGCGTCAGCACAGCACCACCAAACAATGATAAATAGTGAAAGAGATTTTGTATGTCTTTGTGTGGCGGGGTGGATGACCAGGGGAAAAATATGGAGTGGAAGTAAGTTGAATAAACATGATTTATATAGGAAAAAAACAAAAAGAAAAAAACAAGAGTGTGCTGATGCTACCGTGCTGACCTGAATCATTTTTATTATTTCAATCGAATTCAACTGGGCTCCTTTCTTATTTGTTGCTCCCCCAATATTGTTAATGATTGATAAGAAACCAATAGGTTTACATGTGGTGGTGGGGCATTAACTTTTTTCGGCTTCTGAAGGGGGGTAAGACTGAAGTTTGAGAACCACTGGTCTAGTGTTACATTTCATTTTGCATCTATTTTCAGATGGCTGGCAGTGTATTATTTGATCTCTTTTCTGTTACACTTGCTAATTCTGTGTTGTTTGTCTCATTTGCTTTGTTAGCCTTTTCCTCTGTGTTTTTCACTCCTGGGACGGCTGAACAGTCTGGTCCCTTTCAGGAGGGAAACTCTGTTCAAGTGTGAGCCAAACTCGGAGTGCCACAGCAAACCTGCTGCTGTTGATGCTAAAACAAGAAAAAATTTAATCCCGAGTATTTCTTAGTGTGCACGTAGAACAGATATAACGAGATAAAGATGAACTTCTGACAGTCTTTTTAAGAAGAGTCTGAAAAATTAGTGGTGGCTGGTTGTTTTAGACTAGATATTGCTTTGACAAGACAGAAAAAACATCTGACAACTAGAAGCTGCATAGACTACTGCTAAACTTCAGATGTAAACTTCGTCAGTCTGGTCCTCACATAAAAAAGGCAATAATACAGTTTCATAAGCTGAGGTCTCCAGTGGGAAAGTATATTTCTCAGCTGGATCCCAGACTGAAATTGCAGCCTCTTAAGGAGTCAAAACATGGCACATACATACTTTCCACTGAGCCACAGGGAACCCCAGAAGTCAAGCATTTCTGTATTTAGGGACCTTTCTATCTATCCTCAATCCTGTTACCAGTCCAGTTCACATGGTTCTGAACATGACTTCAATGCCGCCTCTCAAATGTGTCTATGCCTCCTTCTTACTATTAAGATTCAAAGAGGAATAATGTCCACCTGAGTCTGCTGAGGTCACAGTAATGTGTGCTTTGTACAAGGTCGCGTGTGTGTATCTGTAAGTGTGTGAATGTGCTTTGAGCTCCTGCAATAGCACAGCTATGCTATTCTGGCCTAATGCTACTCATTTCATGCCCTGACTGGATTGCAGCAGATACAGTTTTTGCACCAGCGAGAGGGCAGAGATTATGTGTGTGTTTATGTGTGTGAGTGTGCACGCAAGACGTTTTGCAGTTGTGTGTCTAAATGTGTGCTGTGGGGCAAAATGCAAGATGATAGCAAGGCAGAGGAGAGAGGAAATCGATGTGGGGGCATTTTGAAAGCCTCTGGAGACACACGCACACACACACACACACACACACACACACACACTCCCTATCTCCTCTGGCCTGCTGTGCAGCCGTGACAGACTAGATACTAACTGTATCTCTCTGTGTGTTTTTGTGTGCACGTTTGGAAGACAAACACCAACCCCCGTTGGCAAACTTCTCACTATACTTGTATGTACAGTACAGTGTCAGCACATTGTTTATTTCTGCAAGAATAAGTGTGTGCATGTATAGGTGTGTATTTGACTTTGTGCAAAAGCTAGTTTAGCTGAAATAAAGAATTGGGAAAGAAAATAAAAAGCTTATGGAACTTTTAGGCCACAAACCAGCTGACGTAATGTCATTCAGTGTAATGGCTTTAGAAAGCACTTTGGCTCAAAAATCATCTGTCGACTTTGTGTCTGTTCAGTAGTTGGCATTTGACTCAAAATGGCGGGCCAGGCACACCAGCAGGAAATGGTAAGTGAGCGCCTTTGACACCAAATGTTCAAATCCCTTTGAATCCAAATGAAATGCAATTAGTCATCTATCGACAGCCATTCTGTGCCAGGAACCCCCTTCACAATGCAGCGATTAAACCGAAGCCCGAGATTTTAACATTCTTGATCAGAGTGGCTCCACCAAGGCCGCTAAGATGTTAATTTGAGCTGCTGGAACAAGATTGCAGAAACCTGCTGCATGACATGTCAATCACAAGTCTCAGAAAGGTCTTAGAGAATGTGAAATGAGGTCGTGCAAAGCTGTCCCATTGTTTGGTATTTAAAAAGTTTCGTTCTCCTCTCCTCTGTCACCATCTCTTCCATTTCCTTCTAACGTTTGACAATATTCTTTTCTAAATTTATGTCATCTTTATGTATGACGGTGAAAGCAGAGATGTTGCAAAATGCAAGTCGAGGTTAAGTTAGAGTCCACGTCAAGTCTGAAGTCTCTTGTTGCCTTATCAATCTTGAGTCATTCCTCAGAAGTCGGAGTCTAGTCCAAGTAAATTAGGGACGTGTTGTGAATCAAGTCGGAAGTCTATTTATGTGCAACTAGAGCGCCACTAGCCAACTCACTGCTCTGGGTGAAAGCACATATATCCTTATGAGTTGTGCTCTGATAGCCAGTTCCATTTTTGGATTCAGTTGATAAAATGTGAGAAAAACAGATCTCTTATTTTATCTTTTTTCTGTCCTATTTTTTAAATTAGCAGAGAGCAATGTACAAAACATTCAAGTAGCAGACTTGTAACTATAAGCCGGAGCTGACCGTTGCTTTGAAATGACAAACAAATTATCGTTACTTCTGAAGGTAACTCACCCACAGGCCAAAATGACGCTCTTGACTCCTGTCTAGATTCTGTGCTCTCTGCAAGCCGGCGTCTGTACTCAAAGATCGTTCGATCTCTGACATCACTCTACGATTACTAGTCCACTGTGTGTTTTGACAGTTCAACCACACCATTGGAGTGGTGAGTCTTCTCTGATGAACTGATAGTTAAAATATATAGGGCTTAAGGTTATCTTATTTTTGACACGTATTTTGGTACAAGTAGCTTGTGAGCAAAAATAAGCATGCCCCACCTGTCATTCTAACGTGTCAAATAAATATCTAAAAACATCTTATGCTGCTCTGAGCCAATAAAAATCAGATTTCAATTGAATATTGGAGTTCTTCACCTTATTTATTTTTTTTTTTACTAATGCTGAGAGTTTGTTTATTTGACCTTTTAAATGCACCACATACAGTAAATGCGTTTGTGTGTGAATGTGTGTCTGTGTGTGTGTGTGTGTGTGTGTGTGTGTTAAGGACTGTGAAAGAGTTGATGTGAAACTGCACATGCTTTCTGAGTGGGAAGACTTCCATCTCTTGAATGTGTGCAGGTACACACTGAACACTGAAATACATACAATTTACCCATTTCACTGACAGCATTGTGTATGTGTGTATTTGTGTGTCATGGTAGAAAGGTTGTGGGGGCCAACGTTTAAGAGATTTAAACGCTCCTATTTGCAGGAATGGTTGAGAGAGACGCTGTGTATGTCCGTGTGTGTGTGTGTGTGTGTGTGTGTGTGTGTGTGTGTGTGTGTGTGGGAGCTTGTGTTTTGTCATCCCTGAAAACGGGTGATTTGGTTAAACAGAGGTTCATAATGGACATAATTATTGCACACACCAATTACCTTAAATAAATGATTGCTCTCTCTTGCAATCACACAAAGTAGTGCAGCATAATCAGGAAGCCAATTGACTTGCTGGTGTGTGCGTCTGCATCAGTCTGTGTGTCTATGTGATTCTGAGTGTGTGTGTGTGTGGTGACAGGATACACCCAGCACAAACAGACTGACTGCTGGATTAAACCTCACACTAGCTAGATAAAGAGTCGGAGTGAGAGAGAGAATAAGAGAGACAAACACATAGAGAAATTACTCTCATGTACACACAGAAACACTCCGATGCATTTTACATTTGAGCTCCAAGCGAATGAAGTCAGTGTTGCCCAGGTTTTCCAGAAATACGCCGTAGGGCGCGCTGGTCTTGAAATAGAAGGAGATGTCGGCGCTGGTCTCACCCTGGAAGGTCGCAAAGTGCAGGTAGGAGGACGGGGTGGTGAATGATGCAGCGTTCCAGTAGTTATCTGTGAAAAAAACAAACAGAATCACAACTCTGAACCAGCCCATCCTCCATTAGCACTGTGGCAAACACTATAACCCATTCTGATCTGATAAGCTGCAGAATAAATTCATTGTAGAAATGGTTTCATTTAAAATGGTTATGCATCAATTTCAATTTCATTCCAAAGAGCTATCAATCTATTCTGGGTAAAACATTGTTATCTCACGTCCATTGTTTAATGTGACTCATTTAATATCTCCTCAGTAAAAATGATTTCATCACCTAAAACTCTAATTCTGTGCAGAGGTTTTAACGTGGCCTGTAATAATATTCAATAGAAAGTTGATCATATCATAAAAGCAGAGAGAGACCATTTCTTTTCTTCTAAATGAGGACCTGAGAAGAAGACAAGGGTACATGGACAAAGTGAGAGGATTTTTGATTACAACTTCTCTAATGGCTTTTATGAAGCGAAACCAGCGGCTGCTAATGAAGACAAAGTAGCAGCACGTTTAACAGCTGCTGATGAATTATCAGACTGTCGTTGATGAAGTGACTTCTCGGCTGTCTCCTCTCCTCGCCCCCTTGCCATGTCTCTGTCTTGCTCCTATCACTCAAGGAAGATGAAGAGTAGGGAGGAAAGAAGAGGAGGAGGAGGACCAAAGGGGAGGAGAGTGTGGAAAGGACAGCTGAGGAGAGAAGACAGAAGACGAGGAAAGAGGCCAGGCACGGGTGAGAGGACTGAATATTGAAGAAGTGATGGAAAAGAGGAGAGTAAAGTCATGCAGAGGGCAGATGACAGGAGAGGAGGAGAAAAGTGAAGACTAATGTGGTATCAGCTGTGTGAGATCTCGTTGATGCCTCAGAAGATTGGCCTCAGACCCTCCACCGTAAACCTGGAGGAAGAGTGGAGCAGAGGGGAGAGATGTGTGTGTGTACAAGAAGTGTGTGTTAGGACTGCAACGAATGATTAATGCAACTTTAAAATCTGAAATATGAATCTTTAAAATTGTATTCTTTGTTCGACCAACAGTCCAAAACCCAAAGATAATCAATTTATAATGTCAGGAAACAAAGAAAAGCAGCAAATCCTCAAAATCGAGATGCTGGATCCAGAGAATGTGCGTCATTCTTTCTAGATAAATGACAAACGTTTATCCGTTATAAAAATGGTTGCAGATTAATTTTCTGTCGAGCAACTAATCAATTCATTGACTTAGCATTTCAGCACCACTTTGCGTTCTTTCAAGTGTGTGAGTTTACACCCATTTATGCGTGCAAATGCGTTCACATGTGTCGTATGTGTGTTTGTGTGTGAGTGCATGCCTGTAAGTGTAGGCATGCACCAGTGTCCATGCATCTCTGTGTGTTTGTGGCTCCTGGTTCAGTGCGATAAGCGCTCCCCAATGACAGGGCTGAGCTCCTCCCCTCTCTTACTTGCCTCACATCCTGTCACCAGGGGCAAGGGCAGATAGCGGCCAAGCACACACACACACACACACACACACACACACGCACGCACACGCACGCACACACAGGCACACACGACCACCTACTGATGCTGTCTTTGTGATTAGTTTGTTTGAAGTTGGAATACTGTTCATTTCTCTACGGGAGGCACGGCCAATTATTGGGTTAATTGAGGACTAAACAGGAGGAAGTCTGCAGAGGCCACAGAAACAAATAATTATGTTTACTATGATCCTCCATCTCAGAAAGAAGGAAAACCAGAGCCACGTAGTTGGTGACACTCGGATGTACAATCACTGACTGATTATAAAGGGATTGTTTTGATGATTGCAGCATATGCAGGGGCTTAAAGGTGCAATAATGATGGGATTTCACAAGAAATAACCAAAAAGTTACAGGAGTAGAGGAGTAGAACTGAAACGCATATTGATACACATACACACAAAGAATTTTCTCAGTTTTCTTTTGTGTATACTCCATAAAATCAGCCCTCACAGTACAAATATGTAATAACATAACAAATACACAAATAACATGAAAAGGTCTCATGTGCTGTGATGTCTATTTGTATGCACTGAATGAGAGCTTAAGAGCTTCGAGCAAGAGAGTAAAAAGAAGGCTGACAAAGACATAGAAGCAAGAAGGACACAAGGATATATGAAACAGAGCCGGGAGGCGAGTCATGCTTCAGAAGGAGGGAGAGAGAACAAGAGGAGAAGAGGGAAGTGGGAGGTTAGAGAGAAAGTCCTAAAAAGGGATCCATGGTGTGAGAAGCAAAGGAGAACAAAAAATTAGTGGGGTTGACAGAAACTGAGTGTTGGAGAGAAAACAGTGTTAGAGGAATAAACATGGAAGCCAAATCATAAACCTCTGATTGCCACTGTGCCAGATCCACAGATGCAACTGGTTGGCTAGGCTCTGTGGCACATTTATCACTCCCATATTGAAATGTTTATCAAACAAATGTTTCAAAAATGGATCCAGCACATAAATGTCTTTCCTGACTGAGACACCACACATATTAAACTGTTAACCAGAATGCCTGATGACATGTTTAAAGGCAAGGCAAATTAAGTTTATGCCACACATTTATTGACCCAAGTTCTATGAAATGAGTTTGATATGAGCCAGCCACCTGACACACCAAACAGGAGGAGACCAGTCTTGGAAGACAGACAGTTCATTCATGTGTTACTATAATCTCCTGTGTGCAATCAAGGCATTTCCCCTTCATGTATTCATATGTAAAAGACTTGCAGCACATAGAAACAAGAAACTAGAAAGCCTTTTAGGGACTGTGTCAATGGTTAGCGCTTCAACGACAGTTTTCAAATGGAATCTGAAGTGGTGTTCTTGACAAGCCATTTTTCTCTAATTGGTTCTCAAGGTGATGCAGAAATTCTCCTCCTGTTGTCATCTCTTTGCCTAGATGCCCTTCGTCTCATTGTGTGATGCACTACTGTGGACAATACGGCTTAGCCAAGAGCATCTCAGGTCTACTTTAAGGATGTCTGTGGCCTCTGTTGCTAAGCTATTCGATTGTTAGACGCTTCATTTACTGGAGAAACGGGATAACAGTCAATTGATATTCATTTCCTTTCTTCTTTCAAAGTTTAGACAAAATGTTTTATGGTCTCAACAATCTTCTGCTGCTTGGTGGTGGCCTCTAATAGCTCCTATGCCAGTGCATGTAACATTAAACCAATGAGGTGATTAGAATATAGCAACAGTTTGATCTGCACAGTTTTCAAGGAGGAAAGAATTTCACAGCATGCAGTGCTATTACTGTAGGTCAGTCCTGTGATTGGGGGATGTTTGATGTATAGCTACTGTTTTACATCAATCAAAAATTGGAGTGAAACCTAATTTGTTAAAAATGTAATCGGTCGGTCTGTTGGTCCACCATTTTGTTCCAGATTGAAATATCTCAACAACTATTGGATGGACTACCATGCCATTTGGTACAAACAGTCATGTCCCCCTCAGGATGAACTGTAATAGCTTTTGTGATACCCTGACTTCTCATCTAGTGCCATCATCAGGTCACTAATTTCAGTCTGTCCAGCACTTTGGTTTATAACCACATACCTTCAAAGTAATGACATTACCATCAGCCTCAACTGTACTTATGTTTAATGCTAATTACCAAATGTTTGCATGCTGAAATGCAAAACTAAGATAGTGAACATCAAGGGAACATTGAACATGCTAAACATCAGAAGTGAACCAAGCACAGAAGAACCATCCTTCAACCAGACAACCCAAGTTTAAGACCCTTGCAGAGATCGATAAAGAAGAATCATGATCAGAACCAAGAATAACTGAGCACATCTGCAGCTATCGCAACCTCTTCTTAAAATTATTATCATTATTATGTTTTTGCACTTTATGAGTAGATGCTCTTTACAGATAGGTGTTTCTTTACAAGCATGTTGTGAACATCTCTTGGACCCATCAACTCCTTTGATTGAAAACAGCTGGTGACCTCTGGATTAGGCCACAGGGACTCATGTAAAAAAAGCCCACTGAACTGTAGCGGCCTACATGATGTGAGATACAGTTTGAGGTGAAGTTTGGGTCTGGAAGCCAACTAGATGATTCATGTGTCTATGCTTGACCAGATGGGTTATGTGCCAGTAGCAGCAGATGGTAAGGATGACTGACTGCACTGTCTCAGGTCATTAACAAGGACATTTTGAGGCACACACACAAACACACACGTATAAAATACATGTGCATATACGGTAAAAATACAAATGCATGTACACTGTTGGCTGCAGGCAGACTAAACTACACTTACTGCCACAATAACTCATTAATAACTTCATCCTCACACATACTGCATGTACTCACAGTGTGAAGTGTGATATCACTGCAGATCGTGACATTTAGGATCTCAGGCTTGCTAGAACAGTTATTACACTCAGCTTGTTGGAGCAAATGCACACTGTGTCATCTCATTTAACTTTTCCACTTGCTACTTATTCTGCTACTTACCTCAGGTGCAAAGTTGTTGGGAGGTTTTTCATCAAAATACTAAGAATAGTGTCATCTAAAAAGAGAGACAGGAGCACCTATCTCAGAAGGTAATGCATATGACTTAGACAGTGCCCCTGAGGGCATGGCTCAGATATCACTGTTCAAAATATAACACTTGAACCCATATATAGTTCTGAAATGTGTTGAACTGTGGCACAACACACCTATATTTCTTCCTCACTATTTTTAATTTCCATTGAGACCTGTATTTCATTTCATTTTTGTGTAATTGAGCCTTCTTTGGCATGTCATTTGAAGGTGTAGGTACTGTATATTCACAGTAAATGTAGCATTTGAATCTTCAGGTAATTAGTTTGTGTCTGTCATTTGAGACCTGCAAAGCTTTTATCAATCTCGCTTTGTAATTAAGTTTGCTTGTCATACATTTTTAGCACTAAACCTTCAGAGATATAATCCTATACATGGACAGATGACAGGAAATAAAAGTTTATCAAAGAAAGAAAGAGAAATAAGTTTAATGTAATTCTTTATTTTCTTTTAAATTAGTTCTCAAGTATCAATCATCACTAGAAGGAAGGAATACATGTACGCCTTCTTTTTCATGAACGTGTGGTACACACATGTCCAAGTATTACATCATGGGGATTAGAAACAATCTTGTGATCTTTTGTTTTCCTCCTTCAGGGTTACTGGAACTGGTTGAGTTTCAGTGTTCATGAACATTTCAACACAAACATCAGCTGTCGTAGAGAATAAACCTTTGACTTTTCCATCTACAGCTTTGTCAACTGCTTTTGATCACCTGTTTGGTCTATTGAATCATTACCATGTACAGTAGGCAGTCACTCATCTTGTAATAACATGCCTTTACAATATTAATGTAATACTAAGGCTCATCATTTTTATTTTTCAAACCATTTTTTATCTATTTACGCCTAAAATTCACAATAAACAGATACATTCACAGACTTTTTTTAACTTCTTATGTAATGCATACCAGACCCTCAATGTCTTAAAAAGCATGTTAGAATGACATCAGTTACATAGACACTATACTGTATGTGGGCATATGAACAGTGACAAATGGGTACAAACCAATAAATTAGTTTTGAACTATCATAGGTGACCCTTATAAGCTTTCATTTGTTGTCAGTCACGAGGCCAGGCATGTCTCATAGCAGGTGCATTACATTATAATAGCAGAACATATGCTGCTTTGCTTCATTTGCTGTCATTCATTTTCATTCCCATCTATTAAAATGTCCAAACCCTTTTAACATCAATAAATGGGACTAATTCCTTTCTGTCTGCCTGTGACTGCATAGGCTGCCATTAAACTAGCCATGGAAATGGGCTTCATTAATGCTGGAGCAAGCACACACGCACGCACACACACACACAGAAAGTTACACTCTTAGTTGCTCTTGTGCCCACCACAGAAACATACACACAAATGCGTGCACATGCACATACAGAAGCATGCACATGCACATATGCACAGACACATAAGTACCTCCTTACTAAAACTTTCACTGACTGCCCAGGACATTAGTCATTTGCCTATGAAAACCCATTATATGGCAGCCAATCATCATTGCTCTTACTGAGACAGAGCTCCATGCACAGTATGAGAAGCATCAATCATACACGGAGTACCTATTCACGTGTGAAATTTTTAATATATGTTTAATATGCCTTAATGGGCCAATATATAATGTATGCTCCATGTTCCAGTGTCTTGGCCAGTACTGCTGCAAACATACCTCAAAGTCATCTTCATTTTAAAGTTAGTTTGTTAATTTGGTCACTGAATATAAAGGAGGATAACTATCTTCGTCTCTCACGCACACTCAGACACACACACAGTGGATAATAGAGTAAGACAAAGAGAATATGGCTCCTTCCAAGTGACAGAGGGATCCATCTTTAGTAATTGTGTCTGCCATACTGCTACATGATAGATCCACACACACAAACAGATGTGATGTCATGGGTCATTAAATCATGGTTTGTTTGTATGTTGGCAGCTCTGTGATGAGGGGACATTAGTGAGAGTGGCACCAGATTGTTGATCAAGGGACCATAATGAGTGTGACACCAGTGAGGAGTGAGGGCAGGTGTTCCGTCATGTTCTGCAACCTCAACAGAACCAGGTCACTTCCTGCCTCCCGGATGAATGGACGGACGAAAAATGAGAGTGAAAAATTCAATGCATGAGAGATGTATACATCTATATCAGATATATATATATATATATATATATATATAGCTATATTCCTTCGTGGATTTAAATGCAGCACTGTCTTTCTGTAAAACATGCAGAATGCACGTATCTATACTCGTAGCCTGCCGAGATAGCATAGCTCCACTCTATTATTCCCTTTAGTATGAAAAATGAGCAGTCAATAGATAATATATGAAGCATTATTATCGTAATGATCACGCTGCCTTGCACTGAAGATTAAATCCATGTTTGCTTTTCCTCTCCACAGGATATTACTTTCCACAAAACCTTTTTATTTTGTAACATCACACAGCAGATACCGACATTACTTCCTCTCTATGCTGTTTTAATGTAGTTCGTCTTAGGTGATAGAAAAAATAAAGAGAAACGATGAGGGAGGCAGAGGCAATCTCAAGAGACAAAACCACTTGATTGAGGAATTCATACTGTTGGGTATGGGGTAATGGGTACTACATTTGGGAAGTCAGAATCAGATTGAGATTGCTTTCAAACCTGTAGTTTGTTCCAGACTAAAGAAAAACATGATAAATTATTGCCTTTTACTATAGTTTGTAGTCTGTTTCACGTTCAGGTCACAATCATGAGAGACAAGACTCATGGTCGGCCTGAGGCATATTAAGGAAACTAAGCAGCTTCTTGGCTCCTGGTGGCCTCCGGGGAGCAATTGATGTTATTAGCATACATCAGACACACCAAACAGACAGAAGAAGTACAGTCAAGGTACAGTAACCAGAATGTGCTGATCCAGGGGAGAAAATGTTATATGCTCTTCTGGAGAGCTGACGTTCGTAGGACAGTGGCGTGTCCTGACATGTCAGCCTGCGTCATCTTCAAGTTGCCTTGCTGACCCCCCTGGTGTGCAGGCTCACATAGAAAGCAGTGGCTGCGGGTGTTTTGGTGTGTTTTTCCAGCCCAGAAGCTACTGAATATCCCCTTGTAATGGGAGCCATTCCTTACGGCTGTGTGGCTTTACATCATTAGGATAAGGTTTCCATCATCCATTTGACTTTTAGCAGTTTGTGTGAAAGCCCACTCAGATTCAGAATGAGAAATGTTTCATTTAGCCAAGTATAACAGATGCATCAGGGATGTGATGCAATTAATCCATGCCAACCTGACAGAAACACAGTACACACTGCAGGACTGACACGCTGCAGGTGAAACAGCACAAGTTCATGAGTTAGGAGGAAAGTAAGCAAGTCAATATGATAGAGCGGCAGAATCTGTGTGTGTTTTCCAGTTGACCCAAAGTCCCACAGAGAGCAGTGTGCCAACACTGATTAGAAGAATAGACAGGAAGAGAAACAGCAAGGATTGAACTGCCTCTCAGTGTGTGTATGTGTGTGTTTCTACAGTATCTGATATTTATTCGAGAAACAGCCAAAACTACAAAGACAAGATAGAAGAGAATAAAAGGATGAGAGCATGAGTGTTTAGATGGAAAGTCTCTAAACAGAGTCCAGATACCTTTATCTGGCCACACACACATACGTAAGCAAAAACGCAAGTGCCTACAGACACAAAAACACATGTACACAGAAGTGCACAAAAACCCACACACAGTCATTTCCCATAGTAGAAAGACAGTCTAGATAAAGCAACTGTTTCTCTGAATGATCCGCACAATGTCAGTATGAGCAATGTGCTATTTTCACACTCAAGTGCAACCCCAGAATTACAATGCGCCCAATTGTTCTCCGCTATGCATGAAGTGTTTTCTCTTGTTCTCCCTCACGATAGTTTTTAATTAAGACCCCATTCAAACCATCAGCAGCAAATTCTAATCATCAAAAGGTTTTTTACTTTCCAAAACTTTGGCTAACAATGTCTGAATGCATTGTACAGTCTAAGATGTTTCATTTCCACTGGTATTAGGGATGACGAAAGAGGCATTTTCTTCCACATGAGGAGAGTATAGATAATTAAGACCAAAGTACTCTTCCTCTCTTTTTGAATTCTGTTGGCTGTTTAAGTTACCACTTTTTAATTTGTTACAGTAAAATAAAGTCTTCAAAAAATTTCACCTCGCTGACCGTACAGTTGTACAGTTTCCATCAACCATAAAGAAATATAGTGAGTGGGTTTAATTGTGGGTTTGCCAGTGCTTAGATGTGCGTAAGCTGAGCAACATCTAAAATATCATGGGTGATGCCACAAGTGTGGTGTAAGCGTGGCAAAGGTGGGATACTTTTACAGCAGGGTGGGATGTTTTTTTTGTGCTACCACTGTTAAGTATTTGAAAACATCCACAGAATGGGCCAGAAAACAACTGGATGTCCCTGACTGACAGACTCCACATTGTTGAAATGTGCAGGTATGACCAGTGGAACACAGTAGACCATGTACCCTTGACTGCAGTCAGAGGCTTCCCCAGTGAACGTACAATGAAGTTTACAAAGAGGAAGAGAATCACCATAGCATTAACCATTTTCTGTATATTCTTGCTTGAAGTGATATTTTCTTAACGTGTGGATAATATAAAACTTTTCTATGCTTAGCTCCCTTGGCAGCTGCAGTGAATTGCATACCATGCACCTGCCACTTAAAATAGTCAATTCAGGTGGTAATTCAAGCATACGTATAAATGTAGCCAGCTATCATTCTAAGATGCCTAGCACTTTGCTCTCAAGTATTACACAATCCTTTCAGTTTCCCTCCATTACATACCTGAATACATCAATAGTGATGGAGACAGCCGGCACTGACTTGGTTTTTATGATTTTACTCAGTACAGACAGGTTGAGTCAGTCAGAGTGAAGGGAGAGGCAGGAGTCGCATAACGTATTGTAGGTCACATGGCATTGGCCAACACCCTGAACATGTTGTCCTACATCATCTCGCCAACTTTCAGACAAGCGGATGTATCTTTTGGAACCTATAGAGAGTCCAGTACCTCTTATGCACAGGAGGTCAAAAGTCAAAAGTTTCAGTTTAACAATTCTCCTGACTGGCGTGCCTACACTTCACTATCATATTCTCACAGCTAATTTATTCAGTCTTAATTAAATTTTGGTCTGGTTTTAGGCTGCTTCCCTGCATATGTGACAGCTCTCCTGAGAGTCACAAATGACCTTCTTTGGACAAAAGATATAAGAGAATGCGATCTTATTTATTTTAGATCTTTGTGGTCTATTGTCCATGCAATACTTACTTGACCTGCTTTAGCAAGGTGTTGGCATTTCAGACACAACACTACCATGGTTCAACAGACATCATAGAGCAATCCATATCTTAATAGGTAAGACAGCCTTTATCTGCAACTATACTGTACAGCCTAGTGACCTTTGTTGTAAGCACCATCTAATTTTCTCAATAAATTCTTCCACAGAGTCAATTTTCACACATTATAAACCCAACTATTTCAAGAGTCTGCTCAAGTACCACTAACTGTTTGTCCAGGAATTTCCTACAACTTAATATCAAATAATCCTTTTGCTCCCCGACTGTTCAAGAGTTACACACAATGTCAACAGGGGAATTTTAATACGAGCTGTATTAAAGAGACTGGGGGTGTACTCTTGATTCAACCTTTGATGAGCGGTTCGCAAAGGTTATGCAGTCATGCCTCTACAACCAGCTGAGAATTATTTTGAAAATGAAACCACCTCCTCTCAGCTGCTGACTTGGGCAAAGTCATTAACGCACATATTTCCTCTCAATTAGGCCATTGTAACTGCAGCCCTCTTGCCTCACTCAAAGGTCCCTTTTTACACCTGCAGCTAATCCAGAATGCTCACACCAGTTTTCATTTTCCTGTGCTGGCTCCCTGTGAGGTTTGAAGGTCTTTTTAAGATCTTAGTGATAGTTCTAAAGCACAGTGTGATTTAGCTCCTGGCTACATTACTGACCTTTTCACTCTCTTTGAATCAGAGCACATCTTGGCATCCTCTGGCAGAACTTCCTGTGTGTCCCACAGTCTGGACTCATGGGGACCGGGTCTCCATTAGGGTTCTAATACTGTATATTATTAAAACTAACAAAATCAGATCAACGCTACATACAAATGTGGTTTCAGTGCCAGTTCTTAGATTCCTTATTCTGTTTTTATTTATTTGTTATGGATTACTGTTTTGTAATAGCTTTTTTATAAATCAGTAACCTCCACTATTATCAGCACAGCTGGAGCAGTTATTCAACCAAACTGAATTCTCAGCTAAAGTTACTTCTTGTATGTCCCTGATTCCCAACACCTTGTATGTTTTTTCATCTCAATATTCATCTTCACAGTTAAGCCTGTTGGTCCAAGCCAATCATCATTCTGGATTCTGACATTTGCCAAGCTGCCTCAAAATACTCAAAATGCTAAAGATTGCTGCCGATTGTTGCATCAACAACTACAACTCCACAGTACATATGTGCCCATGACACTTACCATCTCCTTGACAACGGAGTGGTCCAACAGTCAGCTTGGCCTCAGAGTTCAGTCTGTTGGTGTCACCCACGGCAACCTGGCTGACTGGCAGGTGTTCTTTGTACACCAAGAGACCAGAATCTTCGTTCCTGTAAGATGAGTTGAAAGAAACATGCAGTAAGAGGAGAATCCAGGTTAAACGCTGTTTAGTCTCTTGTCACCTTGCTTTCTTAATATGCAATTTATTTTGCTGTTTAGAAACCTTCTTGTATTTTGCACATATCTAAGTATGTATTCATAAGTAGTAGTATACTGTATGTGTGTGTACATGTATCTATGTGCATATGCGTACCCTTAGAATATTTTTTTGGAAATATGAAGGTGGGTACCTACAGAACTGCAATATAACACAATCAGTTTTTATGTGTGCATCTGCAGTACATTTTTGAAATGTTATTTTACTTTATTTTTTTCTTTCATATCTTTACTTACTTTAAATATGTATGTGCGTATACAACGTACTGTTTATGGACATGCGCTTGCATATATGTGCATTTATGTATATATTTTTTCTTTCTTTGTTCCTCCTTTATCTCTTAATAATTATAATGTTTTTTGTTATATAAATATGTTTTAAGTTATTGTGACTACTGTGTAAATAAAAAAAACTCAGTGAAAATATTATTAATATTAAAATATAATATAATAATAGAAATGAAAGGGAAAAACACAGGTCAGTACGCATGTTGCAAAAAATTAACATAACCTAATGGTTACAGGATGGAATTAATCAATACAACAGTGACACATACATGAAAAGATTGTTACAGTAGATGGATACGTGGATCAATCAATAGAATTATACATATATAAAAGAATGCATTGCTTTCTCTTGCTATTACATTAACTAGCCTACTGACAATATCCCGACAATAGTATAAGCATTAAATATTTAAATCACAGAGTCTGAGTATGACGTGTTCCACATTTTCCACAGAACTATTTGATTTTAATTGTTTGCCATCAAGTGCAGTTTGGAAGAGAAAGCGTAAGATCTAATTTATGGCTTTGTGTGTATGGTGTATGCATCTGTGTGTCTGTGTGTGCATACATAAGCGTGTGTGTGTTTCTACGTGCTGCCAAAAATATGGGTAATGAGTGGAAATAGAGTTATATCGCTAATATTTCAAAAACTCACTCAGCCAAACAATGAGACATTAATGCATACAATATTAATGGAGAGGACGAGACAGAGTAAGATTTATTTGTAATCTCATCAGTTTTAAAGATGAGGAGGGAGACAGGAAAGTAAATGAAATCTCTCCCTCTTGCTAACTTACAGTATGCACACACATGTACACACCCACAGACAGCCCTGGTTTAATGACAATATCCATCAGCTGGCTAAAAGAGCTTAGAAACACAAACTGTTGGTTCTGGAGGCAAATATCCCTCTTAAATAAAACGCATCATTGATGGTGGCATATTCATCATTCAGTCACCCTTTGAAGTTAGACACCTCATCAGACTGTCCAGCTAAGGCACACTCTGAGCTGACAGATTAATGCAAACATTAGCATTAGCAGTGGTGACAATTTTAGCTTCAGCACAGTGAAATTGTCCCATCAAAATTTCCATGGGTGTGACATATTTCACTTTTTAAGTTCAGCTGATATAGCAACACAATCATTTTGCACATTTTCAGGCAAGATGTTCTGTTCTTTGTCGGAGTTAAGCAGGGATTCAGAGATGTTTTTATATGTGAATGTTGACCAAAATAAAATTCTCTGTAACAGAGCATATACTTATAATAGGCACTTAATACGCACATTGACCTTTACAATATAATTTTAATCAAAAGGTTATTTTAGAGTTGCACGTCTGAAGTACATGACTTTGTAAACAGTGTTCACTGTTCCAGTGAAGCTGCTTTGTGGCTAATAGTAAAAGACTAGTGGCAATTACAGTGGGAGATTACTACTTTTTTGGTCCTTGATAGACAGAAGTACACAAAAGCAGCCTCTTATTTCTAGTCAACAACCACAGAATTGGTGTGAGAAAAATTACAACTTTCCTTAGCAGATTTAATCTAGCTAGCTAATCCACATTAACTCCCTCAGCAGGTTGAAAACTCAGTCGTAGGCTGACTCGTTAAATATGCACATGGTGACAATATTTCTTTAGCCGTGATTTTCAGATAAAACTCGGGGGTAAATTATTTTTCTAGACAGTGTATGTGCCAGAACCTCTGATAACCCAGACGTACTTTAGCATTAGTGATATATGGCAAATCTGTAAAACTCAAGTAGGACGGATAAAGCTGCATACTCAAAGGAGCATTAAGCAGAGTGCACAGCAGAATGATATAAATAAACAGATGTGCTGACTCAGCTGGATGAATGTTCCTGTGCGACCCCCTGCCAATGCTCCAGTGCAGTGAGTGGACTTGGTGTGACTGAAAACATCTCACTGCCAGCTGTTTCTGCAGACTTTAATTAAAGTCAATGCAAAACTGAAACTGTGGGAAGGTTAATCAATACAAAACAAGGTTTGCGCCCCTGCTGAACTTTTACCTCATAGTCTGACTTACCATTTACCGTCGTCAGCGTCACAGTTGCAGTCGTACTTGGGGTCAGTGCAGTTCCTGTCGATGCCACAGGCACATTTCTGGATGCCAGGCCCTGAGCCCCCCCAGTAGAAGTGCTTCTCGCTGCCCCGACCCACCCACCACGTGTAGGGGGTCCCATCTGGGGAGCAAACACAGACACACACAAACAAAAACAATGTGTAAGTTCATTTCAAGAAAAAGAACAGTCATGTCCCTACTGGTTTCTCGCTGAATACTACAATGTTCACTGTGTCCCCCACAGAAAAGTAGAGCACAGACAAAAACATAAACTTTTGTGAAGGCAATTAAGTTGTGTTACTAAACTGTCCAAACTCCTTCCCATTACAAGTGATTAATTGTTAAATCATTAACTGTTTGAGGCTTCCGTCGCATTAATGTGATTTATATTGACAGCAAGCAGCTGCATGGTGAATGTAATTCATTTGCTCAACATGTTTTACACAGCTGGATGGTAAATGCCTTTGAGACTGGCAGGCACACTTAGACACAGATCACACCTGTGATTTTGGAGATCTACTAAAACACAGATTCAGTGCTGCATTAGCATTTATCTTTTGCACTATAATGTGTGAATCTGTGTGTATATAAGTGTTTGTGTAAAAGTCGGTACTTCTGAGGACATCTGTTGACGCACAAACACCTCTTTGAGTGCATGTGTGACTGAGTGTGTGTTTTCCTGTGAGTGTGTGTGATTTAATGAGTGGATAAAAGGTGAAGGATCGCTGCTTTTCAATAAAAAATGTAATATTGTTTTCTTTGCCTTGGATAACATATTCTGGCATGGGACAGTAACTAGGCAGAGAGATGGGTGTAAATATTTTGGTGCCTGGAAATACATCACAATAACAGCAAGAGAGAATGAAACAATATTACGTTTCCCTCTTTATTCCAGGAAAATAAGCTGCATTGTCAATATCATTTTGTCGAATTCCATCAGAGACAATGAAATCTCCTGAGCCACATTTTTTACGAGAGGGCACTGAAGCAGACTTTTGATGCAGCACAATTGCATTGAGAGGTGTGATATACTGTATTATTACACTTTAGATTTTCTAAACTGGGGCTAAACTCCAGGAGGAAGCTACAAATGTTTATATATATTTATTCTGTGTGTGTGTGTGTTTGGCCTTGGTGACCTGTGGGTTTATTGTCCTCATAAAGAGAATTAGTCTCATCTCTCTTCAGGCCACTGTTCAGACAAGCCATTGTCAATAGGATTAACACTGCCTCCTCAAGAGACTTCACAATCCTCTCCCTCTGTGTGGACCCGTATGCGAGTGTGTGTTTGTTGCACTTCTATACAAGTGAAAACCAAGTTTGAGTTTAAGACCTTCACAGATAGGTCAGTGAGGTCCCCAACCACGGCCAGCCAAGCTAAACCCCCAGCCTCCTGAAACGCCAACCATCTTGCCCCTCAACCCCATTAGTGAGTGTCATGTCATCGTCCTTGAAGCTGATCTGCGGCCACTTTTCTAAGTGAGCGGCAAGTGGGTGCAGTTATGTTGCCTCTGGATCTTGTATAACTATGACGGAAACATGGAGTAAAACAAATCATCAGGACAAAATGATGCTGCTACATGAGCAAAGCAATTTCTATTTCAAACGTGTTGCAAGATGCTATAACAAAAGTAACTTAATGCTCCTTGTGTGCCTTCTGCTGGCATGAGCTCTATAGATGCAAAATTGCATCTAAATAATGCATTGTCTTGCACTAAGAATACAGTTTAAATATGTGGGCAGATCAGTGTGGGCAGAATTATGATGTGGTGCTTCTGATCATGAAAGTAACATTGAAAAAACAACAGTCACCCTCTCATGTGTCTGAGCCAAAGGGAGTGAACGACCCAGAAGCCAAAAGTCTCATTCTCTCACTTTCTTCTCGGCCTCTCACTAACCCTGCCATGTCATAACACACCCGATTTGAGTCTTCACTCTACTACGTTTTTTTAGACAGATGGAGGAGCAAGTAGAATAAAAGTGTTTTCAGATCAAAATTCCAACTTGATCCTTTTCATAACTTGTTTTTCAGGATGAGTAACAGAAGAAGACAGAGGAGAGGAGAGCAGAGGAGAGGAGAAGTGGTGTAGGAGCAACAGCAGGGCATCAGGTGGAATGGGAGCTATGTATTGTGCCAGTTTAAGTCTCCTGTGTGATTCCGTTTAAGTTCTGCCAACACAAACAACTGAGAAGTGGAGAGTGAGGAAGAGGGTGGAGGGGGAGATGAGAGAACAGCAGCATGGATGGATGGAGATATATGGGAGGAGAGATAGAATCATACTGGCAGAGAGTTCATATGGAGAGCTGCAAAGAGAGGGCACTGCCAAGATGTGGCTCATCACCATGTTTGTGTGTGTGTGTGTGTGTGTGTGTGTGTGTGTGTGTGTGTGTGTGTGTGTGTGCGTGTGCGTGTGTGTGTCTGTGTGTGTGAGAAGGACAGAGTGTGTGTGTTTGGGTGTACAAAAGTCCTGGGTTTAAAAAGCAGGTGCGCAGAAAATTATCAGAAGTCCCACTAGAGTATGAGTCGCCTTAAGAGTGGTAGCTGTATGTGTGTGTGTTTTAATGCAACATTACATCAAACAGAAAAAAGACAGAAGGAGGGCTTCTGGTTTGAATTTGATAAAATGCTGGAGTAGTCTCGGTGGGGCAAAATACTTTTAAAAAATGTTAAATGTTGTAAATGAAAGCTGTGAAAGAGACAGATGTATGCCTTGAATTGGGAATTGTAGCTCTACTGTTTACCACATTAAAGGATAATTCTTGAGAAAATCTTTATTACAACTTCGGTCCCATTAACGTACTTTTGACCATCAGTGCTATCAGTAATAATAACATTGTACTCATCAAGTTAATTTCTGAGATCTGGGAACACAGTGACATTACTGAAAAGAAGTCAGATTGGGCGGGAAACACAAGCAGCACAGCCATGTTAGCCAATATTATTTGCAAGAGAAAACAAAGGCGAATGGTAGAATTAGTGTGTAAACTATGTTGTAAACGTCTTTGTCTGTATCATCTTTATAATCTTACTCTTAACATCCATCCTTACCCCTTCCTTTCGCTCCCACAGCCAAATCATCCAACAAACATGCAGAGGAGAAAACAGACATGACGGATTGATAAGGCCTGCGGTTGTGTTCCTCTTCTGTCCACTGGGACAGCCACACAACACTATTTATTGTGATGGCTTTATCTATCTGTTATTTCCACAACACACAAAAAGACACATGCACTCACACCTACAAACACTCTCACCTATTTATCTCCCTTCTTATCGATGGAGGTTAATGTCTACATCTTCATCATGTCTGCTGTATTTTGCACAGAGACTAATACTACCCAAGCAAAGACAGATAGAGCTGTAGAGGGAAAGACAAAGACACAGAGCAGGAGAGAGACTGGGAGGCTGTGAGATGAAGAAGAATGACAGCAAAGACAAAAAGATAGAGAGCGCAAGAGAAAGAGCATGATCGCTGTCTTCATAGTGATAAGCTGAACCAAATGTCATTCTGATTGTTCGTGTCAGGCCTGAGCAGAGTATGAGTAGTAAACTTACATGTACTTACATACATGTGCTCCAGAGTTATGTCAAACCTGTATGTTGTGACTCAAATGTTGGATAATGGAAAATACAGAAAATAAAATATGTAATGGAGAACTTTTAACAGTCGCCAATTCATCAAGATGTTCATATTTTGTTCTTTGAGAATTTAGCCAGTTGGTGAAGATTTGGTTATTGCTTGTTCTCTTGGTCCTCTTTATATCAAAGCAAAGGGATGAGTAAGTTTTCAATCATTAGGCAATTTTTTTTTGCTTGCTTACATCTGGTATTTAATCATGATAGATGGCTGATATAGCAGCAGATTAGACCATGTCTTTATTGCACTGTACTTTTTTTTTTTAATGTCAAAACACTGTCTTTGGCTTTGGGTCAAAAAATGTTATTAGCTGTGGGGTCTCTGTGGGGTTAAGGCTGAAATTTCAGGGCCATGTAGCACTGTTGGAAGCAGCCTCCTCTTTGGTCCAAGAGGGGAGGGAAGGTTGGTTGCTTTCTTCAAGCTTATCACAGATTGCTCTGCAGTACACAGACTGTACTTGTGTCCATAAAACTCATATTATCCGTCACAAGTACTCGTACCCAACACAACACAACACAAGTACACGGGCCACACTTAGTTCATATCAAGGGATCACACCCCTGCCAGTCAGACCGTGAACTGAAAGGTCAGTGGATGCAAAATGGCACTCGACATGCTCAGTCGCTCATATCCCCAGTCTGGGAAATGATGGTTTTTAAGAAAGGCGGTCAGCTGGAGCTGAAATGCCAGAATGGCATTCATAACGCTTAGATCTGACTTTCTCATAAACCTGTCTCAGACATCACCTTTAGTTTGCACCTTTGCTGGAGTCATTACACCTAAAAGAGTGATTATCATTGCCCTCCATTTACACTGAATTCCCTCTCTGACCCCACTGAGTGACAGGTGTCTGTCAGAGGGCAGATGTGCAGTAAGCGCACGCAAGCGCACGCAAGCGCACGCAAGCGCACGCAAGCGCACGCAAGCGCAAATGATAATGTAAATAGTTCACCTGCTCTCTGCACTGATCTCTAAGGAGTGGGAAAGTGAATCAATACTCTTCTTCTCTCTCCTCTAACTAGAGAAGCTACTGTATTATTTAGTAAAAAAGAAAGGGCAAAAATAAGTTGTCTGCCCACTGCCAACCCCTTGTCTTTGCTGAAAAACACCCATCAGGAGACTCAGCAAAAACGTGCACACCCATTCACATGCACACACATATGCCCCTGCTCTCGCTCTCAAGGGCTCTGGACAAAGACAAGAGTATCCCCATACACACAAGCACACATACATCTTCAATCTTTGAGAGTTTTTACACAAAGTCGTGGATCAATTCGTCTTTGTCAGGGCGCCGTTGGTTTCTGTTCTTTGTTGTCATCATTTGTTTGCATTTCTGTTTGTTGTGCAGCGAGCCTGGTGTATCCACTCTGCACCCGCTGGTCTTTGTTAGTCTCCTATCCTCTTAACATCTCAGTTTTTGTAGGGAGACTGTGGGGAGGCATATTAGCCATGCACCGGGATCTCTCCCGAGCGCTACAGATAATGCAGTGTGTGTTTGTGTGTTTGTGTGTCTGTGTATATGAGAAAAAGAGAAAGACAGACTATTTGTGTGCTTCTTTCTTTGTCTCCGTCCTTTTGTTTATCTACATGAGTGCATGTGTGTCTGCGTATTCTCCTCTCTGTTCCTTTTAATCTGTTCTGAGACTTTGCCTAGCTCCCCTGTCTCTTTCTATTGTCTCAATCTTTCTCCTCTACAGGACCACCTATCCATCAATTTACTTCGAGAAGCGCTCCTACCTCCCGGCCCTACCACCATTTTCTCAGTCTCTATGGCTCCCACATATTTAGGCCCCTCTCTACTTCGGGCTCCCCACCTTTTCCTTGCTCTCTCATATCTCTTGGTCTCAGAGGCCTCTTTCTCTTTATCTCTCTTCCTATTATGCCTT
The DNA here is from genome assembly GCA_008360985.2 of Macquaria ambigua. Classification (NCBI taxonomy): domain Eukaryota; kingdom Metazoa; phylum Chordata; class Actinopteri; order Centrarchiformes; family Percichthyidae; genus Macquaria; species Macquaria ambigua. The sequence continues at coordinate 66,112 of VMKM01001275.1, read as the reverse complement.
TCTACCGTCTCTTTCCACTCCTGGATCTCTTGCTCTACCATGCTACTCCTTTCCCCTCCCTCTCTCATATCTGCCTTGCACACCTTTTCCTTGCATTCTCATATCAGTTGGTCTCAGTGGCCTTTCTTTCTATGTCTCCATGCTCCATATCTGTCTATCTATCCCATGTCTCCATGACTCTTTCCTGGCATCTAATCTCTTTATGTTCTCATTAGTCCCGCTATAATCTGCCCTTTAATCCATGCTAATTGCAAACTCCCATTGCCCTGATCCTGATCTGATGTTGTATTTGAAACACATCCCGCCCTCCCTGTCTATCCCTTATGGTTTGATCTGCAAAGGGCTACAATGCATACCAAAATATCAAACGCCTGTGATCTGTCAGTCCTTGTAATTCTTTACCCTTGGTTCAGTAAATGTGGGTGAAATGAGGGTCTGAATATTCTAAGGTAACTTAGAGGTACCCTGTGGAGTTTTTGACCAGTAGTAGCTCTATGGAGCAATATTTTTAAGAGGGGGTCCCTGTTTTGTTAGCATCTTGTGCAAGAACACCCACAAGCATGTACTGTATAAGCGGGTGATGTAGCACACAGTCCTACCAACGGTTTCACGCTATTCCACTGATCAACAGTTGGTGGTGATAGCCGGCCAAGGAATGTAGCAATGAACTAACAAAGACAAGGAAGAAGAAAACTGCTAGCACACAAACATGGATGTAAACAATGTACATTTTTAATTCTTCCAAAAGAATGAGGAAGGAAATGCATCCAGCATGTTTGTCAGACGTCAAGGATACACACACTGTGTTTTGGGGAGAAACACTGAATGCAAATATAACTTTGTTTCCACAAAAAAAAACCCTCTAAACTTTAAGTAGGTCATAGATTCATAATGCTGTATGTTGGTTGGCATTTTGTATTGTAATAAATCCAGCAACCCATTAATCATTAAATCAAGCAATTGCTATATTCATTACACAGGTACAGTTGTGCCTGTTAGACAAGCCTGCCATTATCTTTATTGCTGTGTTAGTACTGCTAATGGATCAGATAAAAATAAATGGTAAAAAATGGATTTCTCAAACCACCTGTTTTTTTTATTTTTTATTTTTTATTGTGCCCTCTGTTGCAAAAAGCACAAACTCTATAAACCCTTCATTTTGGTGGTGGGGAAGGTTAAAGAGGAGCTGTGCCGAAATGAGTTCACTGTTGCCTGCGGTGCATGCAGTGTCAGGCGAGACATCTCCGTTGTCTACATCAGAACACACAGCAGACAGGCCGGGGAAGGATAATGAGTTATTTCAACAATTTCTACCTGAGAGCACCCAAAACGCGATCCACCTCCCTAACAGTTGTGAGGCCGAGCCTCCTTCCCCTGCCCGCTGTTCTGCACAACGTTATGCTCTAGTAAATTCACTCTGCATACCTCTGCGCTCATCTGCAACTCTTCACAGGTCATCGCAGAGTGTATTCGGCCATTAAATGAAAAACACCTCGAAAAGGGGAGAGAGGGGGAGGAAGGGAAAATTAATATCAATGGTTGTGCCCCTAATTGGCTTGTCTGCTTGATAAAGGACACAATAACCCGACTCTGCTGCAAAGTATGCACTAGAGCCGGCATGTGCGTACACACAAACATAAGCATAAACAAAGCAGAATATGTGCACACACAAAAACACACACCTCAGGCAGCCATCGTAACTGACAAAACTGCAGGCTGAAGACCATAAACAACCATAATCATCATTACCGCAGGGTAATCTCAATCAGTGTGTGTGTGTCTCTGTGTGTTTGTGACTATAAGTCAGATTTAGTGCCGTGTCCCCTCAGGTCAAGGCCGATGGACAGATGTGTCATGAGGAAAATGGCTTCTGCCAAGACACACTCGTTTTTCACTCTGCATTTTTACTCACACAATCCATCTCCCTGCATATCCGTCAGGCTCATCATATGGATGGGGATACAGTGAACAACACTCATGATTACAGAGGAGGATGAGCAGGGCATAAACAACTCCACAGAGGCGAGGGCAAAGAGGAAGAGAGCAAAAAGCAAATCAGAGAGCGAGGCTAGTGGAGAGAAAAAGAGTTCAGAAAACAGGCAGCTGGAAAAGAGAAAACAGACACAACAGTCAGAGACAGTGAAGACAAAAAAGAAAGTAAGGACTCAGAAGATGAGGACATGACAAGCGAGAAGGGAGAGGCGAAGGATCGGTGGTGACAGAGATGTTTTGAGGGATTTTGGGTGAGGGAGGGAAAACAAGTGCAGCTTGTCCCTCAGTGACAAGAGAACTATGGGAGTCGTGAGAAAATTCACAGCTAAGGTTTATGCTTTAGTTAAAGGTAAATTGGCACCACCGAACTTCACTCCATTAATTAGACACTGCTTAATCAAGATGGGAAAACAATAAGGGCAAAAATAGTGCACGCTGTCATGTTACTTGAGCAATAAGTCAAGAAAAATCACAAGTGTGGCTCAGATAATTACTCAACTTCATAAAGGACGTCAGCAATGGATATTTTCTCATTTGCACCTTTAAGCATAACCCCCTTATGTTTTATATTGTTTATATGTACAGAACATATAGGCTGTAGAAAAGTCGTCTATATCCAGATGATATCCAGTCTACAGAGAGACTACTAGAGATATAGTATCTGTGATGTGACACATGAAATAAAGCAGACACAACCATAAACATCTCCTCTTTGAGTGCTAATATTTTCTTGGAGAAATAATATGTTTTTGAAAATATTCATTAAGGCACACAACAAGATGTTCAGCACTCAGCTGTGGTGTTTGCTGCTTGGTAAACACAACTCAAGAGGATTAGGATTATGTAAAGCACAAAGATGAAATGGCATTTTATAGCACTGTCAATAGCATAAAAAACCAGATATGACTAGTTGGAGCCATATTGCTGTTTTCAGATACATTGTTATAAATACTCTGTGGAATGGGAGGCTGCTTGCCTTTCCAGTCTCCAAATTTCCATTTTACCTTTCAGCTTTCTGGCCACAGATTACTAAACAGGTCTCAAATTTATTCAGTTGATTGAAAAGAATGTCAGTGGATTAATTGATATTACACTACAGCCCTAATTACAAGCACCTCACACATGAGCTATAAACTGACTGCACTTGAGTGCATGCACCCACGCACTCAAACACACAAGCAGGCATACACACACCTGCAACAAAAGTCTAAATTCCTTTCATGTTGCTGTGACACAATACAACAGAAACAAGTCTCTCTAGTGTCCATCAATTATCAAAGAAGCTCTTGCAGGATTCGGGCTTTGTATTGCTCATGAAGGGGATGTGCATCCTGCAGAAGACTGGGTGCTATGTTCATCATTGCACCACTTCGTTGTCAGAAGCATGATGGATTTCAGGCTTTTATCCTTAAAGACATTTTTTTCTTCAATTCTGACTTCTTTTTTTCCCTTTTATGGTCCAGCTGTGCTGCTACCCAAACAACTGCTACTCCATTTCCGTTTGCTTTTTTGTCGTACTCTCACGTGGCATGATCAAAGAACACACCTATCAAGTCCCATCCTGGGTAGAATTTTATTTAAGTGAAGAAAGAAGACTGGGGCAGAAAGATGGAGAAAGACATGTAGTCAATAATCATCAAGGAGGGCTGATTCATGCCTGTGCTTGTGTTACTCTCTCTTTTGCTTTATTCCTGTCAATGCTGACTCAACCCTTGGTGGTTGTATGGAGATTTAGCCTGGCTTGTGGCTTAACCGTGGCGATATTTGACTGTATGTCTGAATGAGAATCATTGACACTCTAAAACATAAAAATGTTCTGGCCTTGAAGGTCTCAAGTATACAGAATAGTTTTTCTGGTTCGAAGCGTATTATGTTTGGAGGATTTCATCATTGCATCAGCCTTGAGAATTTCTTGCAAGCATTTATTACAGGCTAAGACGCTGAGAGCCACAGCTTTGTGAATGAAAAGGTTGGGCGGCTTTAGACAGCCCAGACATTTCAGAGGTATACACGGTGTCTTTCAAAGGAGAACAAAGAATAACCTCTGACACTCCTCTCTCATCCAGCCTGCTACATTCTTTTCCTCCGCTTCATTCCTACCCTGCTCTTTGTTTGCAGTCGATCTGCAGGTGAAGAGGTTGACCTCACCGAGCCAGACACTAACCCGCTGGGCTTCTCCCTGAGCACACAAAGACCCAGCATACTTCTCTATCTTATTCTACCTCTCTTACACACTCAATCTCTTTTTCAGCTTTGTCTGCTCTCTCAGCGTCTTTCTCATTTCTCCCCTTGGTATTCCCGTCTCCCCACGTCTCTGTTCCCTCTTCCCTTCTTTCCCTCACTGCCCTGCTGTCTCCATCTTAGCTTGAGTTATTGATTTCTGTAAAGGTTGAAGGCGGCTGCTGCCTTCCTTTCCCTTATTTCTCTCACTCTCTAACCTCCTCTTCTTTCTTCTCCTGCTTTTCTATCTCTTTAGCCTCATCTACTTCAATCAGTTTACCACTTTTTTATTAAACTTTACATTCTGTTTCTTTCAGTCGCTCTCTTTCTCGCTCACTTTTCCCACCCATTTCCGTCTTTCTCTGGGAGGCTAAACTTTAAGCTAAAACTCAGTCTACATTTGTATGTCTGGCCTTTTCGTCTCCCACTCCTACTCTACCTTGACCTGGCCAGGACAGAGTGCGCTCATGTCAGTTAAACAACACTGAGCAGAGCAAATATCCTATGGCACATAAATCCAAATGTACTCAGAAATGTCTGTCACAATCAAAGGATGCCCACATTACAGAGACCATGTGTCCCAAAGAAAACAATCCCTGAAGAAAACATAGCATTCTCTTCAAAAGTCGTTCTTTTCTTCAAACATAATTTAAAATCCTTTCTCAAATGTTGGCCAGAGCAGCAAACAAATTAAGCATATGAAATAAAAACTAAATTAATGCTCAAAACAAACACAAGTATTGCGTGCATGTAAGCATCTGGTAAATGAGCTACAACTTGTATAAAAAAAAGTTCAGTCCCTTGAGGCAGGTTTTAAGATGGAACATAGAAATGTGTCTTGAGTGCATCAGAGTTTTCTAAAGGGACAAGACTGCACAGGATAAGGCTCTACGAGCTGATTTCTCACAAATACGGAGAATGAAGTGAGTGCTTTTTGTTGTTTTTTTATGACGTCCATAAAATCAGTCAACAATTTATCACAATTTATTCTCTAAATAATGCATGTATAGGAAGACAGATGTGACTGAAACAGGATGATGGATATAAACAGCTTATTAAACCTCTACCCAGGTTATGGTCATATTTTACATCTAGAATACTCTGTGTCCTCACATAAGGGCACTCAGTATGATTTATTGTGACAGTGATTTGTGATAGTTGTCCACATGGGCCACATGTGTGACCTCGTATACATTTGTCTTGATCATTTTTTGTCCCTGTGAGCAGACAAATTCTTATGAACACAGTAACTCACATTCACAGACTTACTTCAGAAGTTTCCCTATAGATTTTGGAAGACCTTCCTGCATAAATCTGCATATTAATGAGGAAAAACTGATACTGCTGAAACGGCTGTAACAGTTAATTCTTAAATATACAGAGCTCATATTAATGCTACCCATGCGTTATGTGCAGACAAGTAAGTTTCCCATAAATATTTATCAGTGCATTAATGGGCATAGTGAATGGAATAAGTAATCGGTTAATATGACTATGTTTAATACATCATGGTGATTAGGTTGGGACATTAGGCAGCAGAAGTGCCTCTTGTTTTCAAGATATTCCATGCCTTCATATACTTAAGCCACACTATATTCCTTGGAAGTGTCAACTGTGTACACTTAAGAGATTATTTAGCACTAACGAACCACTGAAAGCACATCACCAGACTGACTGTGTGTAACCTGTAAAGCTACAGCTGTTGCTCACGTTAGTAGGTGCGGAAATGAATCCCACATTTAGCGAGCAACTTAGCATAAAGCCATTACCAGATCTTTCAGCCAACAGCCATACTGTTTAACTTACACTTAAAAGAATCACTTTTATCATAGTCGTGAGGTGTGATGGATTTCTTAAAACACAGAAAATTATAGTCTGATAGTAAAGGGATGTCAAATTGCAAACTTACCTTGACATAAACATGATTTACCCTTTAAAAATGCTTCACCCAAAACATTAAGGCAGTTAAATAAATCAAATACAGCATCATATCTGTGCTTGTATAGCTATTACTTATTAGGTCATGTTGAATTTAGATAAAAACCTGAAGCACTTTGCAACAAATTGCCAATTTATTTTCAGAAGTGCAGGATTATACTTTAGCAGTTTACAACATGTTTCTCACCTGCCCATCATTCCCTAATAACCTGTCCATGATATCCTGGGGAACATGATGACCATATTAGTAATGAGGACGTGGCTGACAGGTGAGGCTGCACCTGGCTTCTGGAAGCTCATTACAGAGTCTTAATGGTGTGCTGTGTTCCATAATTAGGAAACTTTTCGGCTCTCTGTCCAATCTCCCTGTTTGGTTGCTGTGTTGGCTGGAGCCAGCACAAGTGCTTTGGTTTGGTTTGACAGCTCCAATGCACAGAGTGTCTGAGAGATCTGTGGAGCACTCATTGGATGTGCCAGTGGAAGGTTCTGCAGGAGTTTACATCAGGACACATACAGGATGATAATGGGGTATGAGATAGAGTGAGTTAGGGGCTGGGAGTTGGAAAGTTTGACAACATAGATGTGTCCGAATGTGTGTAATGAGCACATTTGTGTATTTTTCTCGTATACTGAGCTATATTTTCTCTTATATTTTGTGTTATGCTGACTGGCCTGGGACCAACTTCCACGAATGATGTAACTGTGGATGTGCAACTGTGTGTTTGTGCCTACAGTATATACTACTGTATGTGCAAGCCTGTTTCGGCCAAAGTTGGTATGTTTTCACTTGTTAATGAGAGCCAGAAATTTGTGCTTCCAAGTCCAGACCTCTAATTAGGGTTTCAAACTTTTCAAGCTGGGTGATAAAGTTATTGTAGTTTGTGCAAAATGAATCTGCATTTGAGTTTCAAAGACCATGGACACCTTTGCAGGTGCTCTTTACATATACCCTTGTGTGAGTCAGCGAGTGCCAGAAGCATTGGGATTCATTTATTCAGGAAATTGTTTCAGGTTCATAGTTTGTTTTCTTTATGATTGACCATAAATATGACAACTATAAACAAAACAACTGATTAATTAGACCCGCAGAGTGTCTGTTTTTGAGACTTTGTTTGCAATGAAGATAGACTCAACTGCATAAAGTTCGGGTAGTTCTAAAACACATCAACCAACTATTATGGTTATTTTTGTATGTGCGGGAAGACAATAATGCACTGTATTAACTGTTATGCACAGTGATGGGTAGTCTAAGTATAAATAGAGTCTATATTTGTCTCTATCTCATTAGAGGATAAAAGCATGCGTGTACCTATTATGAGGTTATATTAATTTTACATCACTAGAAAGTACTGTAGCAGGTATGCAGTACATTAAGCGCTCTGAGTGTGGAGTAAGTGTGTGTGTGATGCTGTGCCAGTTAATGAGGGCCAGTATGATTGAGTCGATGTTTGCAGGTCCTGTCTCGCTGCAGAGGAGAGCAAATGATGAATACACTTCAATCATTTCAAGACAGGTCTTCATCATTTGTTGGAGCTGTCAGACAGTTATCAGGGCTCACTGTAGGCAGCTGGAGAGGAGGCCTCGTCCATAATTGAAAATTGAGTTTAGAAATGTCACATGTATCCGTCCATCTAAATTTCAAGCCGGGAAATCCCCATTGGCGCAAAGCATGTAGAGGCCTGACAGTACCTATCAATCCACACTTCAACATTTTAGTCAATAGAGACAATCGCCAGTGGGGGATTGTTCATTATTAACAAGGGGCATGTTGGGCAGCTTCAGTATGAGAATATGCCGTGGGCAGACCTCAGTACTTTACTAATATATCATTCTTTGAAAGAAACGTACTTGCTTTTCTGTCTTTACCTACTGTGTAACAGATTAAATAATAAGCAGACAGGTGGCTGGTATTATCTGGAGATGCTCACATTTGTGTTTTATTTAAAGCTGCTGCACCATCTCTCAGGCCCTGCAATTATTCTTTGATAGCTACTTTTGAAACCAAAAACAGATGATTTAACCTTTACATCACCAGCTGAGTAACCTTCACATTCTTTGCCGCAGGACAAGGCTGCCAATTTCACAGACACAGATTAAGCTTTATCAAAAACAAAAAAGAAAAAAATCAAAATGTGACCACGTCAAAGGGTAATCCTTTGACCTTCCCATATGCTTTCTTTTCCAAGATCCACAGTGATTCTACTCTCTAGTATATGTGTTCACCTTAGAGTATCTACATTCAAGGTCTAACTCCTCCGCAGTGGTTTCTAAGTGAGGAAAATAGAACGCTAATCTATTCTGGTGTAATCATGCTTTGACCTGGCTAATGGAGGCAGCATACCCCAGGGCAAGATGTAATCAGGAAGACAGTTAATAAAATGAACAAGACGGCTTTACTGATCTTACTAATGTCCCTGACCTTCCCTGAGGGACAACACTTACACACATGCAAGCTCACACTTATACATACGTGCATGTGCCCTAATGTACATATACATCAGATGCAGTTTTAGGCATGACCATACAAACAGGCTGAATAATGTAAAGACAACATGCTGCAAACATCAATCCAACAACATAATTATTATCCTATGATACCTCAACCCTCTCCCCATTATCTCTGCACTAAATCATCTCTTTAAGTAGGGATGGATAAACAGATTAATCACCGGCCCACACCTCACAAAAACATTCACACAAGTTCACACTCCTAGTTCAGAGAGAGAGTTTCAAGGAAACATCTATTTCTGTATGTGTGTTTAGTTTACAGCTGCAGGGGGATCGTCTCCACCTGAGGTCACACATATCAACTCCAGGGAGCAGAATCACGACTCCATAAACAGTCAGTCAAACACCGTGATGACTGACAGAGCTAACGTTCATGTCACTTAGTACTTGGCTATATTTACATGAATAACACGTTGAGCATAGAAGTATAAGCATCGATCTACGTATAGGTAGAGGTGTGTACGAATGGGTACTTGTACCTGCAAATGCAGACACACAAAAACAAACAATCCTTCATAACTAAAATAAAACTACTATATTGAGAAAAAAAACAACAATGGAGAAAAAACAAAATCAAAACATGTCAAAAAGCTGTCAGTTTATGATCCCTCATGGAAGGTAGACTTAGTTAGGGCTGTCATGACTGCAGTATGTGCACTTATTAATGCCTGACAGCTCAGCTGTAACCTTGCACACCCATGCATGTTTCCAATTAACTACTCTGACGAGCTGTTTCACACTCTTTTTTTCAACATCCAGTCTCTCTTTTTCTCGTCCTCTCGCCCTCACTGTTCACTGCTCCTTATCTTGTTGCTATGTGTTTTTGTGCCTTTTTATTTATTTTCTTACAAGTGATGTTTTCCTACTTTGTGCCTGACTACTTTTTAGTTGCTAATATAATAGATCTCTTGTTCACTATTTCACTGTTTAAACACATAGACCACAACTCAAACGTCATCCTAAATAGCATAATAATCAGAAAGATGTGACACCAAATACAAACAGAAAAGGCCCTCAAGTTTCATGTCTGATGTACACTCTTGTAAGTTCTTCTGAGAGGGTGTTGAAACAAAGAAATGTGCCCTTTTAAGTTTAGCTACTGGCCTTGTACGTCAACATGATGTAACCACTGTATAAAAAGGCAATAATATCAATATTTTGTAAAAAATAATGATGCAATGTACTTTCCTGCTTGCTTCAACAAAGTGCTTCAACAGCACCAAGCATGTTTAAAAATTAAAAGTGTGATCTGGTAGTTTGCTACTTAGACATAGCTTCTGTAATTTAATAAAATATGCCATAATATTAACACAATTGCAGTGTTTACTGTCAACACAGTCCACTGCTGGTAGGTTATAGGAAAAGACATACATGACATACAGAACTGTCCCTGTGCCCATATGCTGAACCTCAGCGTAATGATAGACCCCATTCACTCTCCAATCATGGTTTTATGATATTAGCAGTTTACAGCCTCAGCTCTACCCTTGTGTGGGATGTACTTCAGCCACTTGGTGGATTAAAGCAATGCATCAAGGTGCTTGCAGCAAAATGAAAATGTAATTCTCCGAGCGCTTGAGGGAAATATGAGACGAGGGGTCAGGAATGATCGCTTGTCGGAACATGATCACTGGCTGCTACAGGGCGGTTGTCCCGAAGCTCTGACATTCCCAAAAGGCAAAGCCCCTGTCATAATTCCTGGAGGTCATTCCAGGGATATCATTCCCAGGAAGATTATTGACAGTGTGTGCGTCTGTAAAAGCTGGTGGTTATGAAAAATGAAGGTGGGGTTAATTTAAAATAATTAGCTTATTACATTTTTTAAGATCAGTTGAGTTAGTTTACCATTGACATCCATTAACCTCCGGACAAAACAAGTCACATTTACTTGAGTATAGATCCTAATCTGAGGATAAAAACTGGGTTCAAAATCCTCTAAATAACAAGGAAAAATGCCTCCAACACCTTCAAATTAAGTCACTTACAGTATTCCATTTCTTAACACATCTTACAGCATTAAATAACTATGGGTGAAATTTATAACAGACAAGTTATACTCTGCATTGTATTATAGAGGAGGATTGCATGAAAAGTTTTACTCAACAACAACCTGCTGGCTTAGCTTGTGTGATAGAGGCAAGCACTATATTGGTGGGAAATCATTTAAACTGTATTATCCCTATAAGGACTTTGTGGTAGAAAAATTACTTTAAGGTATAAAATGTATGTGTTTGTATTTTCATGGTTAACTGACCCTGGCCTTTCACCTACTCTGCCAAGCCTGTGAGAGCGGTTCCAGACAGTCTAGATAGAAATATTATAAGACCTTGGGTGTCTCAGTTTGGTAGCCTTGATATGCTGGATGGAGACTGGATTCTGTTGTTTAGACAAGATAGCTCAGAACGCCCCTCTTTGTGGCCTTGTTTTCTTGGCTTTAACTGTACTGCTGGAAAGGTTGATTGGCAAGCAAATCCCATGTAACCACTGTTGTGTGGGGTTTGGTTCCAGGTAGCTGTATTTGTAATACAATTTATTCAAAACTAAAACAATGGAGGCTGCCGAGCAACTGACCTGAAAGTAACATTTTTATTCATCAGACTTATAGGAAAGTATAGGGAGCAGTGATTTAAGTAATAGTTTAAAATATTCCACTACTACAGTACTACAGTAGTAATTCATGATAATTGTTTCTGTCACTATTATATTTAAAGCTTTATCCAACCTTTTATTTAATTAAAATATAACATAGTGACTTAATTTCTGTTGTAGTGATATGTGTGTGGATTGAAAGTATTTTCTCATATGTATCATGGGCTTTTTGATTTGCATAGCAGCATATCCTCTCGACTTTTATGCCAGTTTGTTTTGTCAACCGACTGCATCCTCTCTCGAGATCTTCAAATAAAGGACTAATTGGCTGTCAGAAGTTGTGATGCACTAGTCAAACCTGAACACTGTAGCAAGCTATTCATAGCACAGCATCAGAACTGCCACCAAACTGTAACGCCGTTAAACCACCTAAGAAAAAACACAGCACTGGGATGTTAACAAGTTTAGTGCCATGACAGAGGCCATGGTGAGTATGAAGTATGCATAAAGACACACACTTACACACACGCACACTGTGCAGTAGTCTAATAGAAATCCTAATTTACATACACCAGACAGATGAGTGTTTTCTGAGAGACAGAACAGTGGCAAGCGAAAGTTGATGGACTGTCATGACCTTCATGATTGTCGGCAGCAAACAGTAAACAGAAATCATATCAGGGAGCGAGGGAGAGAGTGAGAGAGAGAGACCATACAGTAATTGGACTGAGGGGTGATATAAGAAAAGAGAAATACTGATATTAAATTACAGCGGAGGGGTCTGGGAGCAGAATACGGCAGATTCCTTAACAAGGCACAGCAACACACAACTGATGCTCCTTGTTGTTTTTCTTCTTCCATTGAATTCTCATTGTATTTCCACTCTGTGGCAACTTCTCTTTTGTATCCTCCACACCAATAAGGCTTCATGAATGCAGCTGTATTGAGCTGAGAGTACATGAGAAAGAATTCAGGAAACAGAGGTAGAAAAGAAGTAGAAGTTTAAAGTTTATTTGCCAATCCCTACTGTCTGTATGTGTTCCTCTCCTACTCCCTCTTGAACTCTATATTTTCCTTTTCTCTCCGTGTCTCTGCTGGAGAGTACTGGAGAGAAAGGCTAAGTCACTTACAGTATTCCATTTCTAAAGCGTAGTTAACACATCTTACAGCATTAAATAACTATGGGTGAAATTTATAACAGACAAGTTATACTCTGCATTGTATTATAGAGGAGGATTGCATGAAAAGTTTTACTCAACAACAACCTGCTGGCTTAGCTTGTGTGATAGAGGCAAGCACTATATTGGTGGGAAATCATTTAAACTGTATTATCCCTATAAGGACTTTGTGGTAGAAAAATTACTTTAAGGTATAAAATGTATGTGTTTGTATTTTCATGGTTAACTGACCCTGGCCTTTCACCTACTCTGCCAAGCCTGTGAGAGCGGTTCCAGACAGTCTAGATAGAAATATTATAAGACCTTGGGTGTCTCAGTTCGGACTGGATTCTGTTGTTTAGACAAGATAGCTCAGAACGCCCCTCTTTGTGGCCTTGTTTTCTTGGCTATAACTGTACTGCTGGAAAGATTGATTGGCAAGCAAATCCCATGTAACCACTGTTGTGTGGGGTTTGGTTCCAGGTAGCTGTATTTGTAATACAATTTATTCAAAACTAAAACAATGGAGGCTGCCGAGCGACTGACCTGAAAGTAACATTTTTATTCATCAGACTTATAGGAAAGTATAGGGAGCAGTGATTTAAGTAATAGTTTAAAATATTCCACTACTACAGTACTACAGTAGTAATTCATGATAATTGTTTCCGTCACTATTATATTTAAACTCTATATTTGAACTCTATATTTTCCTTTTCTCTCCGTGTCTCTGCTGGAGAGAAAGGCTAATGTAACCCAACTGCACTTCTCTCTTTCCCTCTGTTTCTGGCTTCTCCTTCTCTTCTTTCTGTACTTCCCTATCTGATTAAATATCTTACGTCTTACACTTTATTTGTCTTTTTCTTTACAGCGCTACATCTGTCTTTTTCTGCTTTCTCTCTCCTACCTCCATTCTTTTCTCTCTTCCACTGCAGTCCATCTGACAGTATGAAACATGACCTCTCACTTTGGCTGAAATCCCTGAAATCTTTGTTGTTTTTGTAAGTGAACACATACATACACACATGCACATGCGCGCACACACACACACACAGACACCTGTACAAATCCCAAATGCTATTTCCAACTGCTCTAGAGCTGGAGGAAGACAGGGGCTTATTGAGATGAAGCATGGGGCCTTGGGGGTGACAACGTGGGCATGATTGTCTGCTCTACCAGCCTCCTCTTCCCTGAAACTCTACAGAAACTAAACACCACCAGCGACCACAGCTAACCACCAAGGGAGAGAGAAAGAGAGCAGTATTTCAATTCTCTGCCTTTTGCAATTCATCATCACCCTCTAACGGCAAACTGTGCAGTTAAGCTATTGCTCCCTGGAAGAAAAACAGGGATTCTTCAATCAAACTGTCTGAAAAAGTAAGGTGCTGGTCAACCCAACTTATATCATTCCTGCAGAATGGCTTAAAATAGATCATGCTATGCTTTCCTGCTCAGAATAAATGCAGACTGTCTTAAAATTAGTGATCAGTGAAATCTGTGAAACCACTCAAATTCGGCGCTGACAAATCATGCAAATGGCTGTAATTATCAAAATGTAGAAAGCCATTCAAACAGCTAGCTTTGAGAAAGAGCTGAAAACTTTGTTTTGACAGCAGCAATTTCTCCAATCTTTTTATACATCATAGAATAATGTTACCTGGAGAAACACCTCTGAAAATCTAACATGAATGCACTTAGCACTTAGCAAATAGTGTTATCCACAACTGATCTAATGTTTAATTTATACATGTGTGAGGTTGATGTGTCAATATGTTTAAGTGTAAGTGCTTCTGTAGAACGATCCATCACCACCATCATCAGTAACTATAGCTAATTACAATAATTAACTATAGTTAATTGTAAGAACACAGGACTAAATGCATTTTTTTTCACAAAAATTAGTATGATCTGTAAAATAGACATTATTTTTCAGTAAAAATTACCGACATGGCAATGTACCCCATTAGGCCAATTTGTCTTATTTATTTCAACACAGGAAGACAGTTCCAAGATGCATCTTGCACAGCTTTGTCAAAATTGGTCCACTGATGTGACAGTTTTAGCAGTGCCAAGTTAGAAAATGATCCCTTTAACTTCAGCGTACCCATGGCACCTCTCACAGTGTATTTCTTGATAATGAAAGATCCGTGTTGTCTGAAATACCACTTGAGATATTCTGCTGGAAGAGGGCCATCTGATGTGTAAGACAAATAAGAACTTGAGAGGAGTTGCGTAAAGCAATGAGTTGATTTGGAACTTGATTTAATTTGGATAGCTTTAGCTCCTCCATCGGGCTATTTCACAAAGAAGATAATACATACAGAAACAGACAGAGAGAAAGAGAGTGGAGGAAAGGGAGAAGAGAGAGACAGAAGAAAGTTTGATGTTGAATGACACAAACAGAGAGACAGGCAGGTGGAAATCGGAACATTTTGAAGCGCAGATACAGGAAGGCTGAACAACAAAGCGAATTCCACTGTTGGTGTTCGCAATAGTCATGCTACGTTATGTGATCCTGTTAGCTTGCCTGAGTTATTGTACTGGAAGTATTGTGGGGCGGCAAGCACTGAGGAGGCAGTAGGCTTCTTAGAGCCACAGGCATAGAAGGCTAAATGACAGATGATACACAGATTTAAACACCACAGGATGGCCCAAGGCAAGCTGGGAGCCACAGACAAGTACCCTTATACAGTAACATAGACACTGCGAGTGCATACTCAAACAGACAAACTCTGACAGACTCGTATATTAGGCATGCACACATGCTGCCGTACAAGCACACACTCAGACACACTTGGTGTGTCTCATTTCAGGGGCCGCTTCCTTTGAAATCTGCATTTCAAGAACAAATGCATCATAATGGGCTGACGAGGCTGCACCATTCTAAAAGCTCCTCCACATGTGGCCTTATTTACCCAAATTTGAACAACAGCCACTGTATCCTTTCCGTGCCTTGGTTTCTGACTCTACAAGTTGATGAAGACTGCTAAAATGCACCATTAGTTCTGGTCTCTATGAGAAACTCACAATGAAGCTACGGTGAATCCGCATCTAGCGAAGAAGTGCAGGTTCATTCGACTAGTTTGAGTCCTCTGAAGGCCACACCATCGTACGTCATGTCCTTTGAAGGAGTTGGCTCCTAAAATGGGACTTTGCTAACATCCCATCTAGATTTGCATGCACAGAGGTGCCTCGATATCATGCTGTGAATCTAATCTCAGTTTACAGCCCACCACATGGCATGAATCTCACAGTGCACCCTGAAAATGGATTATGATAATGCCATAACTGCCTTGGAAGGAGCAGTCAGAAGGAGTTGTGCGGAAACATCAGTAGCCTCCCTGGAACCTCCTGCAGAGGTGCACAGCAGGAGACATCAGTGGGGAGATCCACTAACACATACTTCTGTACAACCTTTCATGTTCCTCTTCTCTCCTTGTTTTTCTTGTTCTGCGTTTTATTTAATGTCTATTCCTCCTTCCCTCCATTCTCACCATCTACTCCTTCCTTGTTTTTAATCTTTCCACTGCTTCTGTCTTTATAAACGTATATACACCCATACACACTCAGCCACGGCACCTTTTGAAATGGGTGAAAGCTTTGTGACAACATCAAGTCCTGTTGTGCCGCCTATTCTAAGTGTGCAATGTTGCTGACAACAAGGATCATAAAAAACCCATGGCTTCACATTGAGGCAGAACGGATGGAGAGCGACATGGCATCTCAGAGTCTCCGGCTGTAATATTTCTCAGAGTGTTGTGATAGTGTGCTATTTTCCACTCCACAAGGCACAAAAACCACCATGTACCAAACAATACTCTCTCTCAGTGAGAAGTTGAAGGTCCCTACTCGAATTACAATAAAACTGAAAGTGAAAGCATATAAAGGAAATAACCTCTGCGCCATTTTCCTCTGCAGCTGTGAAGAGCTGCAGTTGTGCAAAAACAGTGGGCCAATAGTACAATTACAATGACAGAGACAATGAAGCAATGAGACACAAATGGAGAGGCCAGGATTTTAGTGTGTCTAAAGGGAAGCATAAAGAGGAGAAATAAATGAACAAAATAAAAAAAACAATTTATGTTTTATAGTCAAAAATTGTTTGGACATATTTGGATAGCACAATGTTTATGAGTGCCAGGTGACCAAACATACTGTAGATGTTGATCAAAGTGTGTATTAACTACAACTCAAGAGGCAACATAACCTCAACTCTAAAATGAAGTAGCAACAGTTTAAACATATTCTCAGACTCTACCCTTATTAGTGACAAAGCCACCTGAAAACTGATACTTAACTACTGCATTTCAATGAAGAGCAACAAAAAACCTCTAGCTTATTATTTGCAAACTGGGCAGATATGAGAGTGGTATCGATCTTCTCATCTAACTAGCATGTTTCCCAAAATGTGGAACTACTGCTTTAAATTCAGTGGATTTGTTCTTTAAAATATCTTGGTGATTGATGTGATTTCCTGATTATCCAGGGACTGCAGCAACTTCAACAACAGCATCAGCTGCTGCTGTGGGGCTGACTGAGGCTGGGAACTGTGAGACTCTATAGAAGATGACATCACTGCAGGAGGCCTTTTAATATGTGAGCATGAACAAATTTGCCTGGATTAAGCCCCCTGAATTGCTCATTTTGTGTTCTCTTCTATTTGCTTGTTGAAAGCCTTTATGGTTATGAGTTCAGCACCTCTGCAGTCTGACTTAGGTTTATCCTCTGAGGAAGTAATTTGGACATCAGGCGCTAAGCACCCTGATTGGACTCACAATTTATGAGCTGAACTGCTGTCCTGGGTTGACACGGACCTGTGTGAGCAAAGGAGCGCTCACAAATGACATCGAACTTTTGCTCCTGTAATTGGATGGGATTAGTCTGGGCTGAGAAAAGCAACCATAAACATGGCTGAGCCACAGACGCAATTTGCATAATTCAAAACCGCAGGGGTTTGTAACAAGTTTGAAAAAAAAAAAATAACAAAAGGGAGGGATTTAGTTAGGTTGGGTCCAGGTAATCAACAAGACACAGATGAGAACTTGATGTCACGGTCAGAGAGATTTGGCTAATTTATACTCCAGTGAAAAAATGTAGATTACATGAAAGGAACAGTGTCTCGTGATTAAGGAATGGATACTGTGGAGCAGGAGGTGATGGTCAGTGTGTCTCTTTAAAAGAACAAGGCAGATACATGGAGAATACTTGCTTGCCAGGCGGAGGAGCTTTTTGGCTGTTCAGCCAAGAGAATCAGTTAGTTCAACTGTTTAGTACCATTTCTCCTTATTTTTGGTCTTTTTAGCCACAGTTTCTCTTCTTACACAATCAAAACACCAGTGCAAAGCAAAACAACACTTTACAGAGCCAGTTGAACTTTTTTACCAAATATATTTTCAGTTTATATTCTCACATAACTGTTTAGACAGATCCATAAAGGTGTGAAAATGGCAGTTTTTTTGTTTAGTTTCATCTTGACATGATGTTTTTTGAATTACAAATAGAGGCCACTGGGTAGTTATTTCTTCTGATGTAGAAGCAGAATGTGCATGAATGCCAGAGGTCAGCTGGCCTTCAGATGAAGTCTTTGCCGAGTGTTCAAGTGCAGCTTTAAATAGAAGACATAAGGTGATGCACAGCACTTGATCAGTCAATTTATGAGGGTGCAAGGTCTTTGAGGTTAGCTCTGTGTCAGGGTCCTTAGGCTGATCTTCTATAACAACCTCTACAAACAACATAAGCAGATGTACTACCATCACAGTTCTGTTACCATGAACATTTCAAGTATGATATCTTCAAATACACCCAAGCCATAATCAAATTCTGTGAATTCACTTTACACTTAAAATGGTAAATTTCTATACCGCGACAACCCAACCTATGACTGTGAAATCCATTATCTGTGCTAAGATGAATGCTGCAAGATACATATAAAAAAACATTTTTTATCCATTGCCCACATGATAACACTGCATTGAGCTTAATTCATTCTTTCACCTAAGCTTACGATTATGGTTTTGTTGTGGTGGCCAAGTCAAGGTTGAGGGAAAAGTGTATAAGGAGCGCCCACTGCAATGCATCACTCTGGGACGAACAGAATGAAAACCTAAATTGAAAATGGCGCCCACCTTTGTCGGGTCAATGATCTGTGTGTGTGTTCATGTATGTTTGTGTGTGTGTTAGAGAGACAGATAGAAAGACAGAACGAACAGAGTGAGACTACATGTAGAGCACTTTCAATGGAGCAATGGAGTGCATCTGCATGAAAGGCAGGTTGGAATCCTTAGACATATAAATTGCCTTTCACGGTGCTACATAAATCAAAAAGGACTATGCAAGGGTGGCCTTTCTCTCCCTCTCTTTCTTCTGTCTCTCTAACACTCACCCTTTTTTCTCAGATACGTCTAAAAAAATACATTAGCCCTTCAGCTCTCCTGTTTCTTCTCTTCCCTTGGTGCTGGTGTGACTGTGTGCTTGTGTGTCTGTATGTTGCCTTCTGACAAAAGCTGCTCTCGACAAGCCAAGCCTGCCCCCTCTCAACACCTGTCTTATCCGCTAACATCGTGATCCATCACGCTGTGGCTCACTGGACCCCCCCACCCCCACCCCTCCCCCCCAACACCACGATCCCCGGCTCTCATCCTCACCTCCACCCTCCAAGCTGCCTGTCTGACCCAGCTCCATCCTTCCCTTCCTCCTCCCATTCACCTTCCTCACCTCATCACGCTCACATTTCCCCGCTCTGTGTGCGACCCTCCCTCGATCACACCCATCTGCGCTCCATTTCCTCCCTCCCTCCCTCCCTCCAAATCTCCCGTACTCCCTCTCACCCCTCTCCCTCCCCTTTCCCTCGTCAAGTGTTTATCTCGCTGCCTGCGCTCCAGTCATCCAGGCAGTCAGGGGAGAGACGGAGAGCTCTCTCCGCCGGGTCGGTGACCCTTGTCAGGGGGACAAACTGCCCACTGCTGCTTGCCTACACAGCTGGAAAATTAAGGACTTGTGGGGGCGAGAAGGTTCAGCATGTCTCTGTGTGTGTGTGTGCATGTATGTGTGTGACAGAGAGTGAGAGAGGTACTCATAGATCAGTTGGTGTGTGGGAAAGAAAGAGGTACAGACAGGTCGGTGTATGTGTGTGAGAATATTAAGAGTCTGTGCAGTTTTTGTTTGTGTTCTGATATGTGTGTGTGTGTGTGTGTGTGTGTGTGTGTGTGTGTGTGATCAGGTTAAACAGTCTTGTTTAGAGAGGAAACATGCTGCAGATGGTTGTGGGTGTCCAGCTGTTACTCCGTCTAATGGTTTAATGAGTATCACAGCACCCAACTCACTATCTCCTCCTCTTTTTGTCTCTCTCTCCCTCTCTCCTCCACATTAGCCTGTT
Source organism: Macquaria ambigua (assembly GCA_008360985.2). NCBI lineage: Eukaryota > Metazoa > Chordata > Actinopteri > Centrarchiformes > Percichthyidae > Macquaria > Macquaria ambigua. Next base: position 46,336 of record VMKM01001275.1, on the reverse strand, counting down.
GGCACATAACCACATGACTATTTAGCAAACAGAGTAAACAGCACACACACAAAAAACATTAAAACTCCTGCTCCATTTTTGTTCCCATCCTTGCATTTAGAGTTGATGCCAAACATCAACTGCTGTTTGTTTTCTATGAAGATATAAACTCCAAAGCTAATGCCCAGCTTCTGTTATTGTTGAGGAACACTCCTGCTCTTCTTTGATGGTAATCCAAATCAATTGCCCTTTGGGACTGCAGCGAACACTAAAGAGAGTTGAGATACTTGCTGGATTTTTCCTCAGGGGGCTTTGACAAAATGCCACTTCCTAGGTGTGGTTGAATTAAATTACAGCATAATAAATTCAAAGCTACAACCATACAAAGCCAAATTGTGAATGAGTTTTAAAAGGCTGAAATGTGAACCATTAAATGCTAATTTTTTAAGGAGGTTTGCCTAAATAATATGTTTTTTTTTTCCTGAAAGCATTTGAAAATGACATGAATAGCACTCCTTCTATTTGGTTTATGAGAAAGATGCAAAAAAGAACATCAACAAAATCAAATGGTTGAACGCAAATTGACAGAGGACAGGATCACAGATTTCTTTGACTTTTGGCCTATGTACGTATGACTCAGAGCACCCAGATGTCTTTGAGCAGAGCACACACCCAGGATGCATTACACACAAACTGTATGTTTGAATCTTACATAGCTTCAGAGCAGAAATTCTTGCTTTCATTCAGATCGTCTCTCTTTAATGCCTGCTTTAAGCCTGCTTTCAGGTCTGTGATGGTAATGGGTGCAGGGACTCTTCTGTCAAAGTGAATGGACTTGTAATGGAGTAATGGAGGGGTTTGGGTATTTCTTATAAACGTCATCCAGAATGGTCATCCTATCCAAAATGATCAAGGTCAAGTTACATTTTAATCCAGTTTGGATGTGTTTGTATTGACCAGGTGTGACATCTCCTTTTCCAAAACACAACTACATGGGTGCCTGAAAGGGTATCTGTGAAGTTCCTGCTGGGCTTTTTCATTCAGTCCAAGACCTCCATTTCTTGCCATATGGGCACCACGTACTGTACCTTGTCTGTTTGTCTACCTACAGGACTGGGTTACTGCTTTTTCTGGATCCAATTCTTTTTCTATCATCTTCAGCCTGGAACTCCACTGTGTTTGTAACTCTGTGATGAGCTTCTGTTGAGGCAGCTCTCTGTCGGCAGTAGCCAAATCCCTAAATTTCTTCCAACTGAGGGAAAAGGCATCAACTACTTTCTTACAGCCAGATATGATACAAAAACAATGAGGGTCCTAAACAAATACGTAAAGAACTAAAAAGAAAAACAAAAAAACTTTACATATTATATATTACTAGCTATATAATAATCATATACCTGAATGATATCAATATATAATACCATTATCCATAACATAGTTTTGATTCATTCTGTTTAGCACAGGATCATTTTTGTGGTTTTGACAATTATTGCTATTTGTTATGACAACATTTTACCACAGTATAGGGACAACTTTACAACAGAGAGTTCTGGGCATCTACGCAAGCAATGTATCATACAGATTTTCAACAAGTTTACAGTTTAATCACATTATTGAAAAAACTTTTACTTCTACAAAGCCAACTAAAGTGATGGTCAGCAGATAAGCCTGGCAATATTGTATATTTTTCCTTATTGCTAACAAAGGACTAAAGGGCAAAGGACTGAGGACTATTTTCTGCAGCGAATTTGGTCCACTAGTGAGTATTTATGGCAGCAGGATGATGTATGGGAGATAATCTCAAAATAAACTACAATGCCCAGGTTCATCATAATGAAGGTACATGTCACCCGGTGCAACGGTTCGGCTCACTGATGTGTTTTTAATAGTTTTTGGACAACAACGGAGCTCTATGGCACAGAGGAATAAGCTATATCAGGCTTTGGCCTGGACCAATTTGTTTTTGGTTAAAATCTTTGATGACAATAAGAAACAAAGAATATTACAATACTTATCCTTTAAAGTTATTTTTCAAACCGTCTTTTGTAAACATCCATTACATCTTGCAGATGTATTAACCAGTTTAAATTCTACCTACTGTGCTTAGCATAACTGTGTGGCGCATGCAGTTTTATAATGCAATGGTCAGGGCAACACTTTATTCTTCCAGTATACTTTAAGAGATATCGACTGACTCTTTATGTTTTGCTTTTGTTGTGCTTTTTGCCAACACTTTAGTTATTTCTTTCATTAATTAAAATAGATTCCTATTTTCACTGAATGAACATCTTTGCACAGAAGTCCTATCATAACCCTGGTATCTCGTTATGGACTGTAAAAGTGTTTCTCTTGGCTCATTCTCTCAAAGTATGAGATTAATTAAGGGGCCTATATCTATGACTCAGATATTAGGACTATGCCAAGTTGATGACAAATTGTTAATACCCAGGAGGACGTCATATGCACCAGCACTCAGGAATCAAAGGCTGTGTGTACAAACACGCAGTATGACACATGAGCAATATGCACACAAAAACACGCAAACAATTGGAGCTGAGTAATTACAAGAGAATGTCGCATGGTACACCAACATTCGATAAGACAAACATCATGAATATTCATTAGTTTGTTTATTCTCCCTCTGTGAGAAAGACAAAAACCACTCCACAGAGATGTGTCATCGGCACAAAATAACACACTGACACAGGCACGAACACACACACTGATAATCACTGACATCGATATAAACAGACTGATATTAACGCAGTGCCACACACAGACATTACGTTTATGACAAACAGAACCAAGGACCAGCACAACCACACAGAACCGCTACCAAACAGTGGCACAGGACACACATGATAGCAGACAAGTATACATTGATGGACACATACAGTAGGTTCATTTTTCTCTCTCTCTCTCTCTCACACACACATACATACACACACACACACACACACCCTCCCCTCTATATGACAGCTGTAAAACTATCTTCTCCAACTTTGTCTCTCTAACTTTCCATGGGTTACTTTTAAAACCCCTCAAGGTCAAGTCGGATAATCAACTTTCCTCCCTGTGTTGCTTCATTAGCACAGCTGAGTGATATTTCCTCTGTTTTTCCTCCTGTTGTTTTTCCAATTGGTCTAATCTCTCTGTGCCCCAATATCCCGCTGTAATCCGAGAGCTGTGTTAAAACTGCCTCCAGTGATCGGCGCATACACACTCACAGACGCCAATACACCATGCGCTTGCTGGTGCAGACACTCTGCTGCATGCATAAACACTAATGACACTGGAAATACTCCGTGGTTCATAACATATATGAGTGTGTGTGCGGGAGAGACAGGTAAAAAGGCAGTAAGCCCATTAGTATGCATATGCAAATGCATGGAAGCATGTCTTCATAATGGAGCGGGATCTCTTGCTTGTGTGATCTATCACTGAAACAGTCACGTTTGATGATCAGTTTGTGGTCATACGCCACAGCTCGTCGTGCAAATGGAGAGCCGAGGATTGCCTCAGAAAGCTTCATAATTGAGATCAACCCCTCAGCTCGTCACAAATGAGAAGACAATATTATAATTACTCCTCAAGCGAGCTGTTTCTATTTTTCCATTTGCCTTTTATCTTTCCGCTAGGCGGCGGCCATATGGTGTGTTGTTTATGTGTATGTGCTTGTTTGAGTGTGCTGGGGTGTGTGCACGTGAGAGGGAGCAAGCACAGCTCAAAATCCCATTAAGGGGGATATGTATTGGTTTGCTGTGTTATTCAAGGCTTTCTGGGACATTAGCACCGACATATCTTTCAATGTCAGAGCAAGCGGCAGAAAACAAACTAATCTGCTTCTCCTTCTACCCTCCTTCCTCTTTCTCTTCTACCTCTTGTTTTCTTCTCTCTCTGTCACTCTACATCAATCTCTGTCTTACCCATCTCTCTATTTCTTCTTCTCATCGCTATGCCACTGCAAGATGCAACATTTTCCTTCGTCCTTCTTCCTGTCCTTCTCTTCTCTTCACACCTTGAAAGCCTGAATTGATAAGCTGTCTGTGAATTTGGAGTGTTCTTTGGAGTTGGACACAGGTTTCAGTTGGGCTCAATGTTAGACAAATGTCTGTGGTAGGTTGATCAGTCCAGCACATTCTCTTAACACGTTAGCATTACCTCAAAAATTAGACAATGGAAATTTGTAGCAGCACTAAAGCTAATCTGATATTCAGCCCCAGCTGTACAGTATAACAGCCATGCATATATACTGTATGTGCCAATTAATAATTCTCTTTCATATTTCTTCTTTAAATTATTAATGAATGAAATCAGATTTCTTTATTATTCACTTTCCTTGATTCCATCTCTCAATTTGTCTCTTGCTTTACTATTTACAGATTCCATTGTGTCCACATTAGTTAATGTGCCAACATACAGTAACATGTTAACATGCATGCTAGATAAAAAACAGTGGATGAAAGTAACAATAAGTCTTATTCTTATAATTGTGGTAATTCTGACTAATGGGTATGGTTAATGCGTAGAGATTCAGGAAACTCGGACTCGAGGAAAACAACGTATATCGGGGCAAGCTGTGCAAGCATCCTTAAGCTTTCAAAATAAGCTTAAATTGATACATAAAACATTTCAAATGCTTTGTCTCTGAGCCGATCGGAAGTCAAACACAGAAGGTAGACCCCTGGATATTCTTGCTACCTGCATAGTTATCCACTTGCGAGGCAATCAGTGCTCAGTGTATGAAAGGTGACAGCTACAATCAGATTCATCAGACTATTGGGCAAATTCCATTGAAGACTTTATATGAATAATATACAAAAAACACTTAGAAACAACTTATTAAACTTATCCCAAAAATGAAGGTAGTGGGTGATGGGAGATTTAATTTCACAGCAAAGGACATGAACATGTACTTTCTCACCTTAAAGAAGACAAACCTGGCTACATCATTATCACATTGAGTTAATGAGATTTCATCGCTAACAGCTTTGTCTTATCTTAAAGGTCAGGTCTGTGGGTGCAGTAACTCAACACAGTGTATGATAAAAAAATAAAAAAAAGATCCGGGGAGACACATATGACCTTGTGTATGTATTTTATTTACTTAATAGGTAACAGCGCCAACAACCTGATATTTAAAAACTCAGTGTATTCCTTTGATCAACACACTGAATCCCTAGAGCCATGAAAATGAGAATTTCCCAGAGGAGATCAATAATCTATCATGTTCATTTTATCATCGCTCAGTGGGCTTACATGAGAAAGCTCGCCCACTCGAATGCTAACCATGCAGAGCTTTTTCTCTAAGGAAAATTCAGTTTAATGTTGCTGTCTGACAGCAATCTCCACCTAGTAATATCAGGAGCATGGACATCCACAAGGGACAAAGTCACACTGATAATAACCAATACACACACACACCTACACACCTACACGCTCACACACAGCCTCATACACACGCCATCATCAACGCTTCCATTGGCAATTCTTCTTTAAAGACATGACGCCAGAGCAATAATACATGTTAGTTAGATTTGCTGGAAGCTCTCAGTGCATTAATGTGTATATGTGTTGTATTTGTGTATGTGTGTGCTGCCTGTGTATATGTTGTGCCTAGGGCCCACCCTTCAGCACTGAGCATTTCAGAGAGTAGATGAGATAAAAAGAAGAAGAATTCATATATGGGAGATGGAGAAAAAAATAGATAGATGCTGCAGAAAGAAAACGGCACAAATATAAATAGAGAAATAATAAAAAATAAAGACAAAGCATGCTTTGTGTGGATGTTTGTGTAGCAGCATTGAGTGGATGTTGCATTATGTGATTACACTTATTTTTTGGGTTTTTCAAATATATCTCTGTATTGCTGGTGTGTGCTTTTGAATATGTGTGTTTCTGTGAGTTGAGAGACATAATGGACAGGAGCGCACAGCATCTACTTTGTTGCTCTTTCTAGAAAGATCCTTATTTTCCGAGAATTTCTTCTTTTTTTAGAGCTGCAGCTCTGTGCAACTTTGTACTCTCGCTACTACAATATGAAGTGAAAAACATGCCGTCATCCCTCTTATAACTCACCCGGCCTGTCTTTACTTCAGTCCCAGAAGACCATTAACAAGTTTAATGTAAAATTGTAACGCACACAATGGCAGTAACAAAACCATTAGCAAATTGTTGATAGTACTATGTGCTGAGTGCTGCCTTTTGTGTATGGATAATGGACTCCCTTGTAGGCTCTTTATATTGACTGATGTCTAATTTTGGCTGAAAAAAGCAAAGGCAAGAAACAATATTCTACATGGGCTGTTTGAACTTGCTCTGAAACAAAAGCTGTCATCAGAGGTCTGATGTGCAGCATATTGAAACATCAAAATCTCTTTATTAAGACAGGCAAACAGCATTTTTTTATTTGCATATTTAATTCTATGTTAAAATGCCTATATAAATCCTATACGTTCAATACTGAGGATAAAGTGAGCAATTTAGAATTTATCCATATGTCAATCACTTCTGTAATTTGAGAGCAACTGTTGTACAAATGTAGGAGTAGGAGCCTTTTATTGCTCCAACTATTACAGCACCAATGACACAAAAACTACAAATGTAAATTGAAGTTTAGTCTCTGAATGGTAAGATTATATTAAATTAAATCATGCAACAGTATTAGTTATGTCCCTAGCCTTTTCATGTTTTATCAATTTAAAGGTAAACAATAATCAGCCCTCTGAACTCTGCAATAGAAATGGTCCGCCAGTGCCTACATTGGTATTTTTGCTTATTGTGATGTAATTTCCTAGATTATCTTAAAATGCTTCATATCCCTAAAATCTGTACAACCTAAGCTAAAAGGCTATGTAGGTCAATAAACCATAATGACTGATAAAATTATTGAAACTGTGTCATAAATTAAAACTGCTCCACCCGTGGACATCCATGGTGGCACCTTGCATTGTCACCATGTTTTGCACTGCACGTAACACGACTTAATGACGTCATCAACCCGCAACACGAGCGTACACGAAAGACATAAGTCTTAGCTTCCAGCTTCAAAAAGAATGAACGCTCTAGCTATTACGGTTTTTATTTTACATCACTTTAAACAGGATTTTGCAAACAACGCCCGCGGGAGGTCCGTTGACAGAGGGTTAAGGACTTACGTTATAAAGAATACTTAAAATTAGAAAAGGTTGCTTCTACAAAAACACAGCTCTCGTTCATCATGTTCTGTCAGAACAATTCACAGGACACATGCGTTTACAAAAACAATACTGTTAACCAGTGAATGACAATCCTAGCATGTCATCTTGAGCAATTAACCACACACAATGTTAGCGATTACACCACATACTGTATAATTATTTAGACACATAGCAGAGGGGTAAGTGGAGTAGCATTTACTAAACCAGTGAACTAATTTTAACTCCTTTTTCAATCCAAAAAAAGCTCTGCTGTGTACAACTGTTTTAAAAATCTCCCATGTCAATGAAGAGACTCTGGATGCATGTAAAATTTCTTGGATGCTTGGAGCTTTTTCAAAACATAGCTATTATTATTCATTTCACATGCTGACTTTCTGTGTCTGTGCATCTATATACTGCCTGTCTTTTCCTTAAAAGTGCTCCATTTTTATTGACAGTGTTTGATTTGTAGCTCTAATTATGTTCACCTACACTACTTACCTAAAAGAGGTTGGACTGTGACAATCATTGAGCCACCAAAGCAGGCATTCGCCTAAAGGTTTATGCTTGTTATTCTTCTGCATTACATACAAATGAATATATAGCAAATGAGAACTTCAAAAGACTACTTTTACCTTTGAGTGTGAACCAATTTACCTCTAGCAAAACATGACCGAGACCAAACCATTTGATCTTTGGCTGCGCGCTGAAACAGAGCACTAATTTCACCTTCCAGCAGCTGTGGGAACATCAGACAGATTCCTCTCCAGTGAAAAATATATAATGTGTAAACTACTTTTAAGGAAAGCACAACACCATTCTTAGAACAACTGACATTATTTCTAGGTTAGTAAGATTCCTGTATGACTTGAAAACTAATCCATCCAGCTCCATGTACCAGGTGTAGAAACACTGGTAGTGATGTGTTCACAATCTGTTTAGAAATTACAGTTACATTTTATTTTAGTCTGCTCTAAAAGGGATTAGCTAAAATGTATTCTCGCTTGATACATTTTTTCTCATAACAGATTCGTGACCCTGCTTGCACTAAAATAAGGGTTTTATTAATTAATTCACGTGTTTCAAACAAATGTATGTACATTTCAACAATTAAATTTTGTTCTTCTGCTCAGGTAAATTCCATCATGGCTGCTTTTTGTTTATGCGTATGTTAAAACAGAATTTGTGCAATCTGCCCAACACTAGGCAGACCAGGAGCAGAGAGTATTTGATATGCTGGGGGAACGCTACAGACAGTGGCCAGCAGGCATGGACAGCTCACTCTATGGCAATGCCAGTAAGCACACACACATGCGTGCTAACACACACAAGTACTGAGTTTGAGAGAGACATGGAGGCTTTGAAAACTACACAGATACACACACACACCCCAAAAGCTTCACTAGCAGCTGGTGTTGTCTTTATAAAAGTTACACCACAAATACCCTCCAACCACACAGACGAACATCAGACAGATACACAGTTACACACTATGGCCGTAACTCTACCACCCTTGGGACTCTTGTGAGTTTGTGTGACTAAGAGACTGTGGGAGAGAAAACGACAAGCACAATGAGAAAGAAAGAAAAAAGAAATATGAAGGAAGAAGAAGCGTAACTGAGGAAATAAAAGAGAAAAAAGAGAGATGCTGCCCTTGCAAACACCTTATTACTCCAACTTAATGCACTGTAAAGTGTTATACTCTTTTCCTTCAACACCGGCACCTGTGTGGCTATGAGCTGTAAGTGTTGCACTCAGGTAGACAGACATGGTGCGGGGACAAGACACATGACTGTCAACACAACATATGACAGCATTATCCTGGGCAATGACGCATTACAGAGGCAACAGCTACCAGAGAGCACACATTATGGGATGTAAATGATATGGGCTTCTCTGTGACGGATCACACTTTGTTGCTCTATTTCTTGTACAGTCTCTCTCACTAAACACCACTTTGTCACCAAAAAAAACTCAGTCGCTCCGTCCACCAACACACACACACAAACACACACACACACACACACGCCTGCTGTTTCCCATTAGCAACCCTTCTACCACCACCACCACAGTTGTCTTCAAGTGTCTCCTGTTCTAAGCTATCCGAAAGGCTGTAGAAGGGTTTCAGGCTAATTCCAGCCGTTAATTTGCTGTGCTATATAAAGCCTAACTTTACACGTCAGCCTCGAGTGCCTCTTATCAACTGAGTGAACACCCTCAGCTCCTCTGCTCCTGCCCGTAATGGGCGGGGGCCAAAAAGCTGCCTGCAACCTTGAAGGGAGGTGGATTCTCATCAGTGCATTTAAAGCAGGGAAAGATAGAGAGGATAATTTAACGTTAATTAGCATCTTGTCTACAGGGGGTAAGAAAAGGAAGGGAAAAAGAAAGGCGGACACTGGGGTGATGGAGAACGAGAGAGAGATGCCCGAGGACCCTGATGATAGTTCTCCTTTCTCTCGTCTTTCGATATATTAGCTCTTGTTCTCTCTCCGCCCCTGACTTGCTTCTTGCCTCGAGTCCTTTCACAAATTAATGACACTGTAACCAGAACATTAGTCGGGTAATGAAAGACGTGGCACAATCGGGCAGTGTGTGGGCACAATATGCTAATAAAAAGGGATAATACATGAAATAAAAAGGAATATTAAAATTAATAATGACATAATCCAAAATGCCAACGACAAGGTCCCTGGTCAGCATATTCTCTTTTTTTCCCATCAGCAGTAAAAGTAGAAATAGAAAACAAAAAAACAAGGTAAAAGGTGTGAGTTGACATAAAGGCCACACAGCAGAGGAGTCAGCAGCACTCTTTGTAGATTAGTTAAGGATTGCATATTTTCCAATCAAACTTAATTAGGGACAGACTTTTGTACTTCAGCTGGATGTCAGCTAGCCTTGTTCACATTTCACAGAATCGCATCATTACTGGTACCTGTTATTTTTGCAGAGCTTAAGAGCGAAAGCGAGAGAGAAGACAGAGAAAATTGTCTGCCGCTGCTGCATTTGTAGTTTAATGATGAACATAAAAAACCACAAACGAGAGGAAAAAAATAAACAAGTGGTTAACCAGTGCTGCAGAATAAAGTCATTAGGGCGTAATGCAAGACCTGAGAGTATGTGCGTGTGTGGAATATTACAGGGGCTGGCTTGCTGTGACTTGCGAGGCAGTAATTGAGACCAGAAGTGCCCAAGGAATGGACTGTAACAACGCTATGCATACACACAGCCTTATTATCCTGAACCACACTCATCTCTAGCCTACCTTGTTTTATTTCCTCTCCTCCTGTGTACATCACTCTCTCCTGCTTTGGCTCTCATACCTTTTTTTAAGCCAAAGACCAATTTCTAACCTGTGTTTCCGTTCACGGTTGTTATGGGTGGGACTCTTTTATACCAGACTTCATGAGGAGTAATATTCCAGAGTCAAACCATTTATAAAATGTACTGTTGAGACATGGTATTGTGTTCTGTTTAATTTATCTGACAATATAGAATATATCAAAACAATCACACCCTGTAACCAGTACATATTCACTAAAACAATGCTGAGGAAAACTTAATGAAAAAGTCAAATAACAACTTGTTAAGATGTGGCGCTTTTAGTGTTGTTCTCACCTTTATGGTCAGCCAGTTAATCGCTTGTCCAAGTCCAATCTTTTTCACTGAGTATTACATATAATGTGCTTGTCAGACCCTGATATCAAGATCAGTAGTCTATTGTTGGCCACAGCACAGTTCTTTTGCTCGACCTGGCTGAAGTGTGTTGACAGCTTGATGTAACAAGAAAACAGGAGTTTCAATTTCTCCCTCTCTTTAGCTTTCTCCATTTTATTCTCCTCACTCTGTAAACTTTTCCCCCCTTTCCATCTATCTACTGTATAAAGCTGCCTTATCACCTAATTTTATTTCCTTTATAGTGGCCTGTAACATTTTAACAGCCAATAAATATGCTAACATAACAAAATTTCATAATGTGATAAAATCCTGAAATAATAGCACTTTATAATGATAGCATTTTTACCGGTAACATAATAACTTTTGACATGACTAGACAAAAATTACATTGACAATTGTGACTTTATGACATCACCCTAGATTAATTGGATGTGGTTTTGCTGACAGCAAGTGAAAGCTTTCCATAGCAGAGAGAAAAGGGCTGGATATGCAGCACTCTCAGCAATCTCATTTTAGGGTGGTCAGGTTATCATCTCAAAACATTAAGATTTGCTGTAACTGAATTTTTCTAGCAGTGTTACTTTTCACTTGAGAACAAAATCATTTTGACAGTTTTTACAGTTACATGATTGGATGACACAGTTAGGTTAGACAAAAATAGTTTGAGTCAGTAATGCTACACCCAGTTAATTAGTTAAATTTTATGTGTAACTTAATCATTGATAAGGTATCTTATTGCAGTTACTGAATGAGGCATTTAAGAAAGTGTGGATCTGCGTTGCCTCTAAACTGTGCACATATTAGACACATAGAAGAGCAATTCACTGGATTAATGAGCTAATTTATTTGATGGAAGCATTTCTCTCTTCATTAGCCTGGATGCTATAAATGATTCTATCAATCGCTAAAGGCAAGTCTGAGAAATAAAGAGATCAACAAAATGTGTTTTCTCAAGTTAACAAAAGCTCTGTGAGTAAAAGTCAGTTTTAAAAAGTTACTAATTATGTCCATATTGGATGATTCTACATCTCATGATCAATGCCAACGTTGAGTGCCAATGCAGGAAGTGGTGTGCCCTTTATGTAGCGAGGCAGGAACTAAGGGTATTGAGATGGGGGAGGGGCGTGTGCATGTCTGCCTTTCATGCCAGACAGTCCTCCCCAAAAAAAAACAGACAGTATCAGTCATTTCAGCAAATCCCCTAAAATAACATATGTTTACATTCAAGTCACAAGACCCCCTATCGGCCGTAGGAAATAAGAATGACCGTGGTCATTCCCTAACCTTAACCAAATGGTTATTACTGTAACCATGATGACGAAGGTGCCCTAAGCTTAACAAACCTTGTTACAGTTTTGGAAACACCAACAAACAATATCATCCTGTAGATAGTGGCGTCGGATCAGAAAACGCTTCTATGTGTTGTTCCAGAGGAAATGGACAATTTGACTGGAGAGCGGAGTTTCCCTCCTCTCACAGTCATGCAATTAATGTTTGTCTTTTTATTAACTGTAACCGCAATCTTCCCTTACCCTTAACCAAGTGTTTTAGTTGCCTAACCCTGTGTTTTATTCCCATAACAATGAGCTTACCCTGACCTTAAAATAAAAAAAATTGTGATTGAACATATTCTGGGGTTTTGCAGAATCAATATTCTTGTGTGGCTGCAATCACAGGTTTGAACCAAAGGTGTAGTTTACTTTTTTACTGTTTTATACAAGCTGTGTATAACTTCTAGATATTTCAAGTGGTTACTAGGATACTGCCAACTTTTACACACGTGGGTTATGGTCAGGTGCAGAACACTGATTCTACAATGTTCAGCCAGACAGATGGGACAATGAGTTCAACTACATAACAAACATAATGTACATTTCCAAAAGAGAAGGAGCAACAGTGACAAGAGAACTAAAAGAAGAGAGAAAATTGCTTTGTGTTTTTACATTGGACGTTCTTGACCTTTCAGGGCAACTGTCCTCTGATGATGTACAACACTAACAAGCTTTACATGTAGCATACGCGACACCCAAACTCCTCTGTGGCTGGGAGTATGTGTGTCAGAGAATGATAGATGTGTGTTTTTATCTGTGTCTGCATCTACACAAGGGCTTGTTTGTGCAAACCTTGTGCCATTGGTTGTTTACAGGTTGTTTACGCTGAAAGGAACAATGCTAAATCATTAGTGAAGGGTGCTAATTCTCCTCTAAAAGCTGTGATTCCAACACTAATGGAAACAGTGTTCAACAGAGTGAGTGAGAAGACAGGGGCAGGGAGATGGGGTAGAGAAAAAAAGGAGATTTAAAAAGGAAGGAAAAAAACAGTGTGAGGTGAAATTGGAGGTGAAGAATGGTAGAAAGGCAAAAATGGAGACTTGAAATGGTAAACGGGATGAGAGTGAGAACAAAAGTAGAGTAGGGGAGGTAAGTGTGGAGTAAGAGGAGGGAATAGATGGATGGAAATTGATAAATGTGGATGCAGAAGATGATGGGGAGCAGTGGGGAGAGGAAGAGGTGAGATGGAAGAAGGAGAGGGGGGAGGAAGGAGAGAAAAAGTTAATATTGTGTGTGTATTATGAGGTGATAAAAAAAATGATAAAAGGACAGAATACATGAAAGAGTTGAGGAAGGGGTCAGACAATTAGGACAATTACTGCCCAAGTTCCAAATTAGGGGTGTCACTGGTGGCAGAATATAATTCCCATTTAACGGTTCGTTTAGCTCTAAAATGCCAGCCCTAGTGTAATAGATGAGATCTGGATGGGAAGTACGTGGCAGTGGAAGAGTAGCAAGTGTGTGCCTGTGTGTATAGCCACATGTATGCGTGTGTGCCTGTGGTTCACAGTGAAAATGCTGTTGACAGTGTAATTTGATGAAAGCTGACAGCTAATTTATGAAGCATATTTTTGGGTAAATGATTTTTCCCGGTCCTACTTTCTCAGTCATTCTAGACTGGTAATTGGATTTCCCTAACTTGCAAGGTAGTGAATTAGGAGTAAACTAGTTAATGAAGGACTGACTGACTGTGTGTATATGTGTGTGGTTGTGGGAGGGGTGTTTGTATGTGTGTGTATTCTAAGTTTGGGTGTAAAAAAGAGCGTATTACCGTAAAGTGTGTGTATTTGTGCGTCTGTATGCATGTAGGTGTAGGTGCCATATCTTAGTGCAGTGGAAGTTAATGGCAAAGTTTTGGTCTGCTGCACTAATACCTAACTATTACGAACTACCTATTGCTTAATTCCTACACACATACACAAACACACACACATACCCAGGCATACATCTAACAAACCCACAATCCTTCCTGCCTCACCCTCCTTTCTGCCTCCTCTCGCTCACTCTAATTGCCAGGAGTGTCTTGTCTTTGTGAAGCTATCCCAAAAGTGGGTCTGTGTGTGCATGTGTGTGTGTACTGTGCGTGTGTGTGTGTGTGTGTGTGTGTGTGTGTGTGTGTGTGTGTGAGTGAGTGAGTGAGTGTGTGTTGGCCAGAGGAAACAGAGGAAAATGACAGAAAATGGTTCTGACAATGACAGCAAGCTTGTTATTCTCATAGTGAAAAACACACAGCACTATGAATAACACCCACCCAGATGTCTTCCTCAAACAGGATATTAGACTAAATACCAAGCTTTGTCACAGACTGAGCAAAACAAGAGTAACACAGCTGCGAGCCCTCGTCTCTATACTCTTCTCTGTTGCATAAAAATGATTCAAAACAGTGTTGAAACTCCACTAAACCCAACCATAACACAAATCTAAAGTATCTAATCCAAGGCAAACCTTATACAACTAAAGAATTTTGCAAGCCAGCCTAACTCATCCAAACCAAACTGACACAAAAACCTACCAGGCCTTTCTCAGTACATTACAGCCAAAAAGACTGAGTCCAAACAAATCTAATGCAAATTAATGTAATCCAAATTAATCTACTCAGAATGAGCCTAGCCAGGCCACAACTCATTTCCAACGGTCTGTTTCAATACTATCATCTGTAGTATTAGTGCTGGGTAAAGACAGGATGAAAGCAACAGTTTTAGTACAGATGGGTAACAAATTAAAGTAAAAACACAACATGGGGTATCTTCTTCACCTCTAGAAAGGTGTTGGGCCACAACAAGCCACCAGAACAGCTTTAAAGCTCCATGGCATTGATTCTGCAAGTCTCTGGGACTCTACTGGAGGGATGGAACCCCATTTTCGCAAAATATATTCCCATGTTCTGTGTTTTTCACATGTTCATGACCACACATTCTGTGAAATAGAATACTTATCCATATAGAAACATCATTAAATCTGCACTTTCCTGGCACAGTGCGAATTTATATTTCTCTAGCATACAAGCTGCAACTGGACGTAGATGGGCGTAGAATAGATATACAGATATACTGTACATATCTGTGAAACAAATTCCCATTATTTTTCAAAAACTTTTTGGGTTTATTTATTTCCCCCCAAAAGTTTCCAGGTTTTGCAGGTTTTTCATGACTGTACAAACCATGTTTGATTTGTCTCCCCTCCGTAGTATCCTCAGACAGCAGGAGAAGGAGACGGGGAGAGTGTGTTGTTGTTAATATGAATTTCCCATCAAATTCTGACTATGTGACAAAAAAGAACATCCTGCCTGTCTCAGTGCTGTGTACTTGTGTTTGAGTCAGTGGTGAATAAAGATGTCATCCTCAGCCTTTACCTGGAGTGTTGAGCAGTCTGGACATGCGACAGCTGTAGGCGATTTGCTGCTCACAGTATTCTGCACTGGTGGTGATGGCTGTCACCTAGAAACACAAGCATGGATATGTATTTTCATTTTATCTTGTTCAGCCAGACAGGTCAATTTCATGTAAAAAAAAATAATTATTGAGCTTCAAAATGAAATAGTGCAATGTAATGTTGTTTTAATTGAGCTTCCTGTGATTTAGGGAAGCTGAAAATGGAACAAGTGATCCATACAAATTAGGAGGGAACATAATTAGAGGAAGGATATGCTACTCAAACTCTGTCAGCTCATGGAACGCAGCGTTCTTGTACACACTGCTGTCACTCCTCATAGGAGTGTTGAAAACTGTTAAGTTCACACACAGTTTGCTTTTGACTGAGAGTGACAACTGCAATCTATAACCACTCACCAGAAAGATTAAGCTATCGACTCGTGAGTGTGAGAGAGCGGATTCAGGTAGTCTGAGTTGTATGTAGCAAAAACACAGCGGACAAGTGGTAGAGACACGAGGTGAAACACTCGTTATGTTAGATTATCATTGTGCATTTGGCAGAATAAAGACTGAATCAGTACCGGGCTGTTTCTCATTGCAGTCACTAGCTGTAGAGTACGTGACGCTGCTGATGGTGTATGTTTGTCCAAACAGTGACAGCAATCACATTGGTTTGTAGCATAAAAGTTACCATGGTTACATTTATTCTATGTATTTACAGCCATCATCAAATGACTCACTTCAGGCTCATCGCTCAAGACTGTAGAAAGATGGGTAGTCACTCATATTAACAATAACAAGCAAAAATGTCAGAATATATCAGAAATCCATCTGATTTCCACACTCGATTATCTTGCTTAGGTTAGAGATATAAAAAATGCTCTGTCTCAGTCTACTTGTTTACTAGATTTATAAATTATGGATATTGGGCATTGATTCTCAAGAGCACTTTGATAGCAATGGGCAAACTTAATTTTACAAACAACCCAAGGCAAGACCTTTGGATGTTGAAAAACTAGCACTAAAATTAAAAATGAAGAGGCAAGTACTTGGTTTTATACCTGCTTCACCTTTTATTCACTGAGTTGTCACACATGAATGCTACTACTGTCCTCTGTGGATCACTGTCAGTGACTCGTAGGGGTCTATCACAGGGTGATTCTTTCCGGTGCGTTTTGAGTGAGAAAAACAAAGGAGTTTTTGGATCAGCAAACAACCGAGAAGGCAGCCTGACATAGTAGAAAATGTTGGCACAGTGGAGCAGGCAGAAGTGTAGGAGAAAATGGCTACAAAATTCAACCAACAACCGTGTTGGAAACTGGTCTTGTTGAGGTTAGCGGAGAAAACAGTACATACTCCATGTTAGACCTGTCTTCAAGTGTAGGATGTCATCATTTAAAACTAAATTGATGTTAACTGCATTGATTGAGAGTTTACCTGTCAATATGAAATCACATTTTATGATTCAAGGATGCTATTCGCAAAAATTGAACAGATCCAATGACAAATCCTAGTGCTCCTTATCCTTCACAAGAGGACGTTGATATGAAACTAAAAGCCTGATGGCTTTTTTTCACCTCATATTATACACCTATTTCAGAATGTATCTTTTAAAATCTTTTTTTTTTCCATTGTATTTTCATATAAGAATAACATCACTTTTACTTTGTGGAAAACAGTGTATGATGGCAGGCATAAATTGATTTTTTTACCTTTTTTAGTTGGATTGTATCTCTTCTAAAATGCAACTGTTACACTTAGCAACACAAGACTTTCTATGTATAATGCATGCTAGTGTGTGTATGTGTGTTACCTGGTCCATAGAGGCACTGTAGTTAACCTGTAAGACGGTGCGCTTCTCTCTACTGGAACCAGTCACTGCAGTTTTGGGTGGCAGGTTGTTCATGACTGTTGTCCACACTTTGTCCTCTACACACACATGTTAAACATGTTAGCATGTTAAGAATTATTCTTCAACTGCAAGAATAATACCAGTTAGACGTAGTAAACCTTTAAAGTAAGTTTACACAGATTACACACATTTATACAAACAGTAGATGCACCCACATGCTAATCTATATCAACACACACACACACAACACACACAGAAAACCGCAGTTTAGGCGGTTCATGGCAGTGAAGTTCTTTCTGTGTAATCTAAGTAACAGCTATGAGACTCCCGGGGTAATAGACACTTCTGTGCTGTTATAGCATGAGCCAGTCACTCAGACATCTCCCATTTCATTCACACTGTCAGTCAGGGAATGTGTGTGTGTATTTCAGGTCTCTGAAGTGTGTGTATGTGTGGGTGAAAGAGAAACTCTTAACATTTCTGAGGTGTGTGTGAGTGTGCTATTCAGCGTGACTAAGGGGCTAGCCAGCGGAGTGCAGTGACATTTCATTAAAAGTCTCGCCTTTGCTCTGCTGTTCCAGACTATCTACTTATTCCACTCTATGTGTGTGTGCAAGTGCGTGCACGTGTGTGTGTGTGGTGTTGGGCAGGTGCATGTGTCAGTATGTGTGTGTGACGAAGTGTCACTCAGACCATTGGAGCACTCTTAGGTCTGCATAACAGGCCCATTTCATATGTGTTTGCGGTGTGGGTGTGTATGTGTATCTGTGGGTGTCTGTGGTGGCTGCTCCTTCAGAGTTAAATGTCAGTAGCTGTGACTGCGTTGCCATGGAAACCCAAAGTATGGCAGGTTACAAGTGCTGCTATCTGAGGTTAAGAATGAGGAGGGCTGGAGAGTTTTCTTCACACACAGGTCGCTGGGGCCAGACAGAGTAGGGAAGTGTGCACACAGACACAGACACACACACACACACACACACACACACACAGATGCACCACAGACGAAAGCCCACACACAGACATAGAACAGTGATTTCAGGCACTTCCGCACAAACCTGTCATGTTGCAGTTGACTTTGAAGGGGCCAAGGGGTCCACTGCCATCAGGGTCGATCCAGTAGGTGTCAGAGGACCTGCCCAAATGCTTATAGGCCTCACATGATGGCTCATAGATTGCTGGGGGGTGGGGCAGGGGAAAAGAGAAATAAGGGGGAAAATGAGCAGTTGGCGGAGGAGGAAACAAGACTAAAAGTCCATAGTGGTTGTAACGCTCATTACACATCAGAACAAAAATAAAATGCTGGATAGGGCTGATATAATAAATATAGTTTATTATACTGTTTTACAGGTTCATTTTGTCCAAATTAATGATTCTGAGCAAACTAATTAAAAAGAACAAAACTGGTTGTTAAAGTCTATAATAAAAGTCAGTCATAAAAGTTTGACACCTACAAAGAGTTTGGTCTGATTGCTTTGAACATCAGTTTGCTTATTTTATATTGTGTCATGTTGAGATATGTGTTGATATTGGAAAATATCCATATTTTGTGACAATGATTTCAAATGTATGGATGTAAAATGGAGACACAACTTTGTGATTTTTGTGAAAGATCTTTACCATTAGT
Organism: Macquaria ambigua; assembly: GCA_008360985.2. NCBI lineage: Eukaryota > Metazoa > Chordata > Actinopteri > Centrarchiformes > Percichthyidae > Macquaria > Macquaria ambigua. The sequence continues at coordinate 27,326 of VMKM01001275.1, read as the reverse complement.
GGGGTAAAAACTGTAAAGGCTGGTAAACGTGCAACTGGGGAAGAGGTAACACACTCAAATCAATTTTCGGATATCTTGGGTAAGGTTACAGTAGGAATCACAGTCATGATATTATACTATTATCATATTATCATACTGCCCACAGTAACAACAGTATGACAATAAAGATGATACACCTCCCCAAAGATAGCCTGCATCTGTTTCTCTTCATGCGTTTTCCTGCCTGCATTCCATATCCACACTTACATACATATTTTCGTTATGTAATGGACCAGAGATTAATTAAATTGCAGAATTTCAGGATGGATCTGAAATAGCACATCAACGTCCGAAGTCATTTTCTTTTTTCACTCTTTCCAGAAGGCAATTTCATGTGGTTGCCAGTCTCCATTCAGCACCTGTCAAGAAGTAGTGTCTTGTCCCACACACTCTAGCAATCTATCTGACAACATATTGATGTTATGTTTGTGTTGATCTACACACAGACAGACAGAGAGGGGAGGGGAGGAAGAATTACACTTCAAAGAGAAATGTCAGAGTGCGACTTGGAGTGAAACTTTCTTGATTGAGGCGAGACTGTTCACAGGCTTAACACTGAGTTTAAAAAGAAAAAAAAATCTTTTTTATCTCCCTTCGTTTGCTTAGGCTTAGCTCTTTATTACGGTTTCTATTTTTTCATATCTCTTCTTTCTGTCTTTTCTTTGATCCTTCTTTTCTCTTTTATTACATCCTCCTTGATTATTAGTCTTTTTCTCATTTATATCCCTCTGCTCATCCAGGAGTTTAGTGATGCAGTTGCTCTTCAACGAAACCGGTGTTGGGAGGAACTGACCCTGCTGGACTATCTCACAAGGACTAACGCACTACTTCTGGTTCACAGCTGTTGGTCAAAGGCTGTAACGCAATGGAAGTTAAATAACCAGCATTTCTCCTAGGATTGCTTCACAGCGGTGAGACACAACAGATTCAAAAGATTCAAAGGCCAACAGAGAAAGTCAGAGACATTGGGAATGTGATTCGAATATAAGTAAATAAAAAAATCATCTTTGGCCAATTTACCTTCAGAGTAAAATGCCATAAAATATCCTGATAAAAGCAGTAAACATCTTGTAACACCTATGCTTCACTGTAACCTTCACCAGAACTGAAGAACAGCCAAAAAAGTAATGACATGAACCTAAATCCAAAGTTAAGGAGCTTATAGGTTATAACTGGGCAACCAATCAATCATATTTTCAAGACGCTACAACATTTTGGTCCATTAGCATCAGCGGCACCTGGTATTGTGGCAATGAGTGTTAACCTAGGGGTGCAATCAGCAATTATTTTCATTATTGACTAATCCGTCTATTGTTTTTTGATTAATGCATTTCAATTAATTCATTACATCGCAATTTCCCAGAGCCCACGGTAAAAAAGATTAATCAGTAATCAAAATTTTTAAAGTATCTTAAAGTAAAGTTTGGCAACTCGCAAGAGACAGTTTTAAACAGAGGGATTAAATTTGATGCAGCAGAGGTCAAGATATCCGGACTTTTTAGTCCCTAGTATGTGTCAAGTTCCAAAAACTTCCCATAAAAAACTTCCCATAATGCAACTCAAGATTGTCTTTTCATTAGACTCTCCCAGCCCAGTAAAAGCCCATATCTTTAAAACTTCACGCCCCCAGTTTATAATGCAGGCCTTTAAACCAACCTTTAGCCTTGCCGTTTACTGGAAACCCAGTTCTTAACTTTTCTTTATTTTTTTGTTTTATTTTATCCTCTCTTTGTTCAAGGAAAGCACTGAACATACTAAAACAATGTCCAGTTTTTGAAGCTCAATGCCACATCAGAAGTGGTTCTTGAGGGAGGGGAAAGCATTGTTTATCCAATCTCCCTACCCACATTTTCCTGGCTGGTCCCCAGATTCAACCCATGACTTTCCATTTGCAAAGCAGACATCCTAATCCTGCAAGTTACTGTTGTGCCTTCAGCCAGGGGTGTGTGCAGGGAGTGGCCAATTTGATCATATTTCTGTGCTTTATTTCCTTTCTGATGTTACTCAAACTCCTCTGTCCCTCTGCGATGCTACATCCTGAACAATGTCTAATTCTCTCACACTTCATTTATATCAAATATGTTGTTTTATGTTGAACACAATATTGCCAAAACCTCTCTCTCTCATCCTGTCTTAAAGAGAACAATATTTGTGGCATATGGGAGGAGGGATGGCATTCTCAAATTTATAAGCCTTTATAAAAACCCCTTTTGGCTTTTTCTCTCTTTCCGACTATGTTCTCTTTGTGTGCTAGTGCTATTGGTCGGGTTGCCTCTTCTCAGACCAGAACAAAAACACACAGTGCAGTCAGAAAATCCTGGCCTCTGAACACTTCAAAAGTTCATCTGTCCCTCTGCTGAGGATTGTGGCTTTGGAAGGAGAAACAGCTTAATCACTCAAAGGCGAACAGAGGAAGGCCAAATCAAACAAACGCACAACTAACAGAACACAGTGAGTGAGGGAAAAAAAAACTGATGGGCAAGAACACACAACTGCATACACACACACACACACACACACACACACTTACAAGTGTGGCAGGTGGCTCCAGTGTATCCTGTTCCATCGCAGGTACAGCTAAAACTCTCCCACGTTTGTTTACCTGCCGCCGTGTTCACAGTGATTAGGCATGCACCTGGAGAGAGAGAGAGAGAGAGAGACAGAGAATTTCTGATTTAAGTCTGGTTATGTTGATATGAATATACAGTATTTACAGTATTATAATCTAACAAACTGCCTGCCAAACCATCTGTCACGTGTGACACATTTAGATATTCTAAGTGACACAAGAAATACCTTTGACCATCAGTGTGTCTGTGTCATTTACTGCATTTTAAATACTGTATGTTGAATTCAAAACATCCATCCGGTATGTTAATATTCCTAAATTTTGTGTGAAACACTGGTACAGTAGGATACAGTATGAACTGTTCTAAATTGCAAAAAAACTACACTTAAAGAAACTGGCCCCAGGTGATTAGGTCTGTCATGTGTGAACTGAACCATACACATTGAGATTTGCCTTTAAAGTCTCTTTAGCTAGTAGGGACTTCTCTCTAGAGCAGTGTCATAAAAAGTGTCCTTTCCTGAGTTCAGATTGATGTATGCAGTACGATTTTATTGACCACACAAAAATTAGCATGCAAAGGATCCTACAAATTCAAATTCAGGTGGAAAAAAACACATTTAACAGTGCAAGACCAGCAGTAGGATCTAAACCTTGTAATAGTTTTTATACTCAAAAGTGAGTGTAAATATTTCAGTTGATTAAATATAGCTATCAGAAAGCAACCCTACCACCTTTAGCTATTGTGACATGGATGAGTAGCCAACCGATTGCATCTTTTTGTGTTTTCATTGATCAAAAGAGCATTTGATTGAACCTATCAGTGCAGCACGGTAGGAATTACTGGTCACTATGGTTAACAGGAAGCAATTGTGAGCTGCAATAAATCACAATTTTATACTTAACTCTGATAACAGATGCACAAAAATATGTCGATGAGAACAACTAAAGTGAGTGTCTGCCTATACTGAAAGACAATTTAAGTGATCATGGAGAGCAGGAGGGGACAGAATTATGGTTTATCGTGCTGATTGTCCATACAGATGATGGTTGTAATGCACAATTTTGTGTTTCTTAACCAAAAGAGGAAGAAGGATTTTACTGTTACAATTCCACATTTCAAAACTGGAATTAGGAGTGTAGTGCAAGTAAGCAGTGTTATCCGCCTCAGTTTGAATACAGCATTAAGCACAAAGCACTGTTTTTCTTGTTGAAATCTCAATACCAACTCAAATCCTAAATACATCAAAGTGCTGTGGTTTGATCTGTCTGCAGGCCTGGTGGGGATGGATCCCAAGGCACTGTAGTGTTAGAGCTTTTCCACACACACACGCTCACACACACATACTCATGCACAAGTTATGTGATTAAAATATCTGAGTCTGCTTATTTGAATGAATCAAAGTGATGTTAAGTGAAAAGCCAGCTGGAGGAAAAACAAACACTGACTCATAAGAGCAGCAGGGGTCCTTTAAAATGCTGTGTTCTTCTTTAGTCATGTAGGGAGTCGGGCAGTTAAGCAGCACAGAGACGTTCAATCTCTGGAGGGAGACAAGACGATCACTGTTGTGATACCTCCAGTAACTATGACATACTGTGGGATTGTTCATATGATATATGATGAATATTGTTTTTATGTCTCTGTATATTAGCACTCATATGCACTTTGATTTTTTCACGTGTGGATAAGGTGTGCTTTGTAAGCTTTCAACCCTGAAGTGACACATTAACCTACGTATGTACTCTGAAAACGTAAGAATGTACATGCTGCAGCAACAAAGGTATTGAGCGTTAAAAAATAAATGAAATGCAGGTGTGATTTATGAATGTATTGTATGTGTACTGTAACTATGTGTACATGCTAGTAAGCAGTAATAAAAGGGACTTGATATTAAAGTGAACACTGAGCCCACCCATTGGTATTCAAATCATATCAAACCTCGACTCTCTCAACATGCTATTGCATGTACTGCAAATGAAAAAAAAAAAATCTAATATGCCTGCGATCCAAGTATGTCCCGATGTTTTGTAGCTTCAGAAGTGCAGATAAAATGGCATTGTGCTTTCACAATGGGCTGCGATTGATGAGCAACGACAGTCACAAAAGACATTATGCTCAGCAAGCTGCGAGCACTGAAGTACACCGACTATACTGTATATGCTCTGGGCTTTGTGTGAGAAAAAAAGGAACATGTTGAAAAGAATGGAGCCCCTCTAGAGTGTGTGTTTGCTTTTATGTGCCACTGTATGTGTTGTTGTGGTACCCTTAAAGAATGACTGTGACATTGTGGAACATGGGTATTTGCATGCACACAGCCTTGCCCCTGTGTGTCAGCATGAGGGTGTGTCTGTGGGGATGTGTGTGTGTGTTTTGCTTCTTCCACCATCTCAGCCTAAACAGAATCCCACAGTGGAACGGCATTGATCAAAAGGAGGTCAGACAGGGCTATTGAACTGCCTTCAAAGACATTCTGATTAGTTAGATGGTAACACTGCACCCATTCATCTTCCATGGCAGGAGAGAGCCCCCCTCAAGTACTGCAGGGCTGATACACAACATTTGAAGTAATAGAGATGGGCAATACTGCAAACAGCAAGGATAGGAAACTGCTGTGGACATCTTAGGACCTTCACAGTTTGACCACAGTCAGGCTGTTGCTTGCAACTATCAGCTGCGCTAATGCACCACAATCTGCAATAATAATAATTTCATACTACATTACCTCACTAGCATTGCAAAGGAAAAACAAATGATAACAGAAGGCTGCCAGCAATTCCATAAGTTAAACACAGGGATGAAAACTTATCCAAAAGTGAGGGCTTTATCAAAATGTAAGTTTAAAAAAAACTTTAGAAACATCTGTGTAAAGCCAAATAAAACTTGAAACCAGATCTTTTTCATCATTTTCCACCTGTGAAAACAGAGATTTTTGAAAAACTATAGAGTAGATAAGTTTGAAAACCCCTACCGGCTATAATCAATACTTTTATACTAATAACGGATCAAATGATTATATAGAAGAATAGAATAGAATGTCTTTATTGTCATTGTACAGGTACAACGAAATTAAAATGCCAATCTTTTAAGGTGCTAAACAATAATAAATAAGTAAAAACAATACTAAATAAGCCATAAATAAAAACATCACACACAAACATTAACATTCTGCAGATATTGCACAATCCCTTGATATTGCACCGTGAATTTATTTTACAAGAAAATGTTCAGATTTTGTTTAGTGTAGTTATAACTCTGGCATAAAAACTGTTCTTCAGCCTGTTAGTCCGTGCTTTCAATGACCTGAAACGTCTGCCTGAGGGCAGCAGTTCAAAGATCAGATGTCCTGGGTGAGATGGGTCCATGAGAATATCTTGTGCTTTCCTGAGACAGCGGGAACTGTACAGATCTTCCAGGGAAGGGAGAGGGTAGCCGATAATCTTTTGGGCTGTGGTGATGACCCTCTGGAGCACTTTCCTGTCTGCAGCTGTGCAGCTGGAGAACCACACACAGATGCAGTAAGTCAAAATGCTCTCTATGGAGCAACGATAAAAGGACACCAGCAGATTTTGTGTGAGGTGGTTATTCCTGAGTACTCTCAGGAAATGCAGTCTCTGCTGTGCCTTCTTGATGATGCAGTGGTGTTGATGCTCCAGGTCAGGCCATCCTCTATGTGAATGCCCAGAAAGCGGAAGTCTGAGACCCTCTCCGCACAGTCCCCGCCGATGACCAGAGGCTGGGTGTCCATTTTTTTCCTTCTGAAGTCTATGATCAGCTCCTTAGTCTCGGTAGTGTTTAGTACCAGGTTGTTCTTTTTGCACCACACTGACAGCTGCTCCACCTCGTCTTGATATGCAGACTCACTGACAGTTTAGTCACCAGTCTGTTTGGAAGGATGGTGTTAAATGCTGAACTGAAGTCCACAAAGAGTAGTCGCACGTAGCTCCCCTGCTGCTCCAGGTGGGACAGTGCAGCATGGAGAGCTGTGGCTATAGCGTCCTCCGTGGACCTGTTAGCTCTGTAGGCAAACTGGTGAGGGTCAAACCTGGATGGAAGTTTTGAAATTATGTGGGTCCGGACCACCTTCTCGAAGCACTTCATGATGATAGGTGTAAGTGCTACTGGACGGTAGTCGTTCAGGCTACTGATGGGGTTTTTCTTCGGGATTGGGACTATTGTAGAGACCTTCAGGCAGGGGGGGACCACAGCCACAGACAGGGGCTGGTTAAAGATCTTGGTGAAGACCCCCGCCAGTTGATACGCGCAGTCCCTCAGCACCTGTCCTGAGACACCGTCTGGTCCCGCACCTTTCCTTGGGTTCACAGCCCTCAGCGTGCGCCTCACCTCGTGCTCCTCTACTGTGAGGACGTGGCTGCCATGGGCTGGTGGATGTAGCGGGGCTGCCTCCGGTGACTCTACCTCAAAGCGGGCAAAGAAGTGGTTTAGCTCCTCTGCGAGTGAGGCGTCGCCGTCGGCAGCAGAGAGGTTGCTGGGTCTGTAGTTTGTGAGGTGCTGGACCCCCTGCCACACCTGCCTGGAGTCGTTCCTCTGAAAGCAGTCCTCTATCCTCCTCCTGTAGTCAGCCTTGGCCCCCCTGATTCCCCTCTTCAGGTTGGCTCTGGCAGCACTGTATAGTGCCCCATCACCAGACCTGAAGGCGGTGTTCCTCTCCCTAAGCAGGCTCTGCACTTCTTTTGTCATCCAGGGCTTCCTATTCGGGTAGACCTGGATGCATTTGTCCACAGTTACAGTATCCGTGCAGAACTTGATGTAATCCAGGACAGCTTCTGTGAACTGCTCCAGGTCCTGATGTTCGAAAACATCCCAGTTGGTTAGCATGAAGCAGTCCTGCAGCTGTTGAGAGGCACCTTCGGGCCACGTTTTCACAGTTCTGGATGTGGTAGGAGCAGTTCTCCTGAGGGGGGTATATGCTGGTATAAGTTGCAGGGACAAGTGGTCTGACTGGCCCAGGTGTGGTAGTGGCTTAGCCCTAAAGCCCAGCTTGATGTTCGAGTAGACCTTGTCGAGTGTGTTTTCTCCCCTAGTGGCAGGTACATAGTGTGGCAGGAGACGGTCATAGTGGTGAACCCACAGAGAATTATCACTCAACTGTGCTCAGCTCTATGGAGTTTTATAGTGTGACTTCACGGCTATAAAATAGTGATTTGACCCAAGGTCTTAATGCAGTTGCCAAGGTGTTACAAACAGCTTCAGTCCTGTATCTGTTAAAATTGGTTATCAGGTACTGTAGTACTTACAACCTTCAATCAAATCCCTATTTTATAGTAACAAAGTCATCTGACAACAAAAACAGTCAATTAGAACATCTCTATCCTTGTGATCAAACAGAGACAACAACATAGATGACAACATTGAACTTTTAATTGTTTTGCCATTTCAGTATGGACTGAGAACTTTCAGAAAATGACCTGAAAATGCTTTTGAGTACTCAAACTCCATTTGACACATAAACAGCTTTTTTTAAATGTGTCTATCTGTATTAGTGTGAACATGGTCCAAGCTGTGGTCTAAACTTAAGTATCCCAGCAAGCCAGACCTCTCTTGAAGTGAGGACAAAATTGATCTAAATCAAGCAATGGCAGTTGGTGTCCATTTCCCTGGGCAAGGATATTGATGAAGGTAAGTGTTATCGACAAACCTGACCTGAAAACAAATCACTCAGTTCAGGGAAAATACTGTTCCAATCAGCGCAAGGTCAACTCCTAATTGTAGCTTCCCAGTCTCGTTCACCTTAACTGTGCAATCCATGCAATTTCTAATGACGACTGAAATCTTCTTTATGTCCATCGCATGACTGAAATACCACTAAACTCTTATTTAACATAGGACTAGGCTTAATCCCTGAAGGTTAAACCAGTCCACAAAGTTTAAATGTTTTGTACACAGGCAAACAATTCAGTGTCAAAAAGCATTCAAATTGGGCTCAAGGCATGGATGATTCCATATATGGCAAATCCATCCCAATGTGTTTGTCTAGTCTAAGACAAGGAAATAAATTGAAATGTCAACAAGTTGTAATGAATGCTTCCAGTGAGCCAACATTGGGATGTGCTGTGCAGAATCTCCAGCTCTGTTATACTTGGCAATGAAATAAAGAAATATGTGGCTCATTTTTGATGTTTGATTAAGATCATACAGTTTTTTCCAAGGAAGAAACCTACTCTGTTATTTGAGTTTAAAATGAAAAAATGTACCGTTTACACACACATCCCCTTACACTGTGAATCCATCCCATCAATTACATCCATTTATCAGTATGACAAGCACACAAAAAACAGCCACACACAAACATATTCTTGTGCAATTACACACACAACAACCAGAGCCCTGAGTCATACATCTCTGGATAAGAATTCAGAGACTCTGTTTTTATGACTCTTCCAATTTAAAACCATTTCATTTATGACACTTATGACGCATTGTTTTAGTGCCTCACATATGACTGAATGTGTATTTTCGTTTCTGAATGATTGTGTGGATGTGCATGAATGCAATTATCACTCTTACCTGTCTATGATTGCACACATGTCCAGGCTGACATTTTCAAAAGCTCCCATAGTGCCTTTTTCCACTGCATGCAAATCAGCCGGTTGGTCGTCCACCAAGATCGCTTGCATGCAGCCCTGGAAGGAACGCTGGGAGGGTGGGAACAGTGTCTGGAGAAAATACCCTGAAACCAGCAAACAAAAGCACAGAATAAAACTTTATTATATATTCTTTTACTATTACAAATCGCAGAGAGTTGGAGATGAATACTGAACAGAATTTGATGCACAGCAAGAAGTGAAAGAGTGTGGGAAGACAACAATAAACAAATAAAGATGGATTATTTTGCTCCATGTTTTAAAACACATCATGAAAAGAAGACCTTGTGTAGAAGTAGACATCAGACTTAACAACGACATCATCCTTGACGAGGAACAACGGACCTGGCCAGTGCCTAGTTATTGTCACTTTTTAAAGCCATGAACCTTCATCAGTCCTTTTGTTTTAGAGCTTATCCACAAGGCCCATTAGCCTTAATACCAGGTGCTAAGGCCGCAATAGACTAGAGGACATATAGGTTTTACTATATACAGTACCTTTATGAGGTACAAGAGTCAATGGCCCGTCCAGAGGTAGCAGTGGGCCTTGACTGAAATGGGGACAAGGCTAGGACAAAACTGCGTACATATGGAGTGTGTGAGTGTGTGTGCATGCTAAATTTTTTGCACAAAATGCAAGTCCATTAATATATGGTAGGCGGGTGTGTATTCTACATGTACAGTTCTGTCTTTATACACCTGTTTACACTATATGTGTGTACTGTATGTGTGTGCACATCTACAGGTGTTATTACAGTGTATAGGCAATGTCAGATATATGAGATGAGGGGCTGGAATTCAATCTTTGCCACAAGCACACAGGTCACACATAAAACACTGCCGCTCAATGACATCTCCATCATCGTGATGTTATAAGCTGCCACACTCTCCAGCATGCCTATTAGCCTCAAGGCCAAAGCATCAAAAAGCCTTATTATAGAGGGCATATGCACTGTGTGCACCAACATAACTGAGTTTATGTGGCTGGCTGACACGCCAGCAAATAAAGCAGCAGAAAAGTAAAATGGGTGCGCGTGTGTGTTTGTGCTAGATTCATCCTTTTCTTCACATCTTCTGATTTTCATTTCCTCCCCCAAAAGTTTCTCCTGTCATCCTTGCCATCTGCCTCCTCTGCTGCCACACCTGTCTGCTGTCTTTCCAGAGGAGTGGGAGACAGACAGACAGACAGAGAGAGGAGAGAGGGAGTGATGGAAAGGGAGGGAGAAGATGGGAAACAGAGCAGACTACAGCTGGCTGGCAGCACTTTGTGTCCTGTGGATAGCATATAAATGCAAAGGAAACGCAGCCTTCCTGACAGTTTGGCAGAGCGAACGGAGCAATGCATGGAACGATGGATGGGTGGATGGATGTATGTTGCTAGGCCATGAAAGCTAACAGAGGGTTGGTTGCTCTGTTATTCTATCTGAGTCAAGGATGGGATGTCTACGCAATTTAACTCTACCAAAATATCCTACTTGTTTGTTGGATGTCACCTGTTTTTAGCCCATATACTGCTCATTTCTAAAAATGTTTGCCTTCACCTAAATGTCTGCTGAAACTGGTATGTTTCACTTGATTTTTGACAGTTTGGGATTAAAAGTCCATCACCAAACAGTAAAGTAAGAAAAATAAATAAGTCTTGGATAAGAAACCACACAACTATGTAGTCCCTCACCTTTATCTACATCCATTATTTAAAAGTACCTTTAAGTGACCACCTAACCTCCTGTATCCCCACGGCATTGCACTATAATAATTTTCATATTAAATTAATATAAGTGGGCTAAATACGAGTAAGAACAAATGTATCCTGACAGTAGCCATGCTTTAAAATTGGTCAAAACACCATGTTTTCCCTTAATGTCGCTCTAAAGCCATGACCAGCAATGACTAATGTTAATACGTCGTTACTATTTTGTCTTGCAGACCTCCTTCCTATGAACATTTTCATTTCCTCTTATAAAAAGGCAATTTTTCTTCTCTGCTTTTCAAAAATGTTTCACTGGATCATTCAGAACGCTGTAATGCAGCTGCAGTGACAAACAGAGGAAGACACAGACCACAATTAATGAGGTGGAGTCCGACAGAGACAGACACTTGGCAAACAAAGCATAGATGTGGTCATACATCTGTACATGCTCAAGCTATCACACACACACACACACACACACACACACACAGCTTAAATCCAAGCTAAGAATGTCTGACCACATTTAAATTCTTTCCTGAAAGCAACGATGCTGTGGGGTGTTAATTTGTAGTATAAACAAAAACTCTATCTCCCATAACCCCTCAGGATCTGGAACAGCAGCAATAATCCCCTGCAGTCTTGCTGGCGCTCTATCAAAGCCCCCCTGTTGTGCCAAAAGAGCTTCTCTTCTTCTTCTTCTCTACTACCTGAACACCATCTGACTGGCACGGCTGGCTCTCAGGCTACACAATACTTGTTCCCACATCCCAACACATTCAAGGGGATGTATCTGCTTTCAGAGGAGATGGCCTGGAAATCAGCCAAAATGCTCAGACATAAAAATTAAACAAATATTCTGAGGATGCAACTCTACAACATATCCAGAAGAGACAAAAATAGTAGCCACAAACAATATGTAGATTCTCACAAAATCCAAATTCCAGGAAAAATTGTGCTTATCTATTGACAACCTGCAGCTATTCCTCCCTGAGCCATTTCCCTTAACTGTAAAAAAAACAGTAAAAACACACACTTAAGGCACCTTAGATAGCGCCTTCAAACAAACATTACATGCATGTGTGTCAAACATTACTGCACACATGTCAAGGGCAAGACGTACCTGCCATGGTAGATATGCACAAGACCGTATGCACATACACAATACACACAGTACACAATGCACACGTACACACAGCATAGGCTGCTCTTTGATAAATGTGGGCGTCTGAGTCTCATGTCTTATTCATAACAAGCTTTAAGATGAAGAGGAAGAGGTGACAGTATGTAGAAGCACGACTGGAAGCGTGCCATATATTACAATTATTACTAATGCATATATTAATTCACACTACATGTCATTTTTTTACAGCTAAGTGAAAAATCTTACTGTAGTGAGCAAATAAACCAACCGGAGTGTAAGCAGTATTACTATATTTTAAAAGGTCAGAAAGGTTTTGCATCATAGTACACTGTAGCTTGTAATGGAAAAGCAAAGTGTGAGACTGTCATTTATTCATGCACATAAAATAAATGTGAGAGAAAACATGACATTTGCAAAATGATGACAAAAGAAGCAACAAGCTAAGAAATGCTGTGACACCATTTGGAACAACTCAGCGGGGTTCTAAAATTGGTAAGGAAGTGGAGATTGCAAAACTAAAGAAAACACAGAACACTCTTTTTTTTCCACAGTTATCAAACGCCAGCATGCTTCAGGGCGGAACGTCCCATAATTGACTGCTCTCTCATTAGTATATTCATTTGTCCCCTGTTCCTGCAGAGAAAAGAGCATGACTTTCTGGCCTTGTGTATGTGCATGTCTGTGTTTGTGTGTCAGTGTCCGCCTGTCTTCCCTCTTGAGAAATTCAATTTGTGGATGTCTCGTGTCAGTCACTTACTAATTTCTCTAAGCGCAGCGTCAGGAGTGAGAAACTACTCCCCGTAAAATAGGCTTTGGGTTCAGGAGGCTGCTTTTAAAAGCAGACGCTCGAAGGATAGAGGGGTGGAGATGAGAGGAGAAGAGAGGAGACGAGGGGAGGCAAAGGAATGGGCCGACCCGGTTAAAGTGGATAAGACGGATGAGAGGAAAGAGGAGAGGATGAGGGCCAAAAAAGAAGAGAAGATAAACGAAGAAATGGGAGAGAACGAAAGAAATGAGTTGGAGAAAAGAAAATAGAGGAGAAGAATAGAATTAAGAAAGAGGGTATAGTTGAGGATAGGAGGACAGAGGCTCAGAGCCAAGTCTTTTCCTTTCTATGACATCTAAAGTATAATATCCTGTAACTCTGTAACCTTGGGTTTAGGCAGTGCCATGTGAATTTTAATGCTACAGAATCAGAAAAGGCAGGGCAATTATAACTAAAGCAACATTCATGACTGGCCACTGAACTCAAGAAAACTGTTCTCAAGGAATATGTTACTGCATCTTTTCACCTAACATCTGTCTGGCACTTGTCTTTTTAAAAAAAAAAGTAAACCTTGTATTAAGTAAATACTATAAGATTATTATAATAACTGACAAAATAATTGCAGAGTCAAAACAATGTTACAAACAAACTAAAAAGGCTGACAGAAATAAGAAAGAAAAGTAAAGAAAGTAAAATGTATTAGCTGCATAATTTTCATAGCCTTTAAACTCTCTGGAAATGGTACATGAGCTGCATAATGCCCCATCATAGTCATCAAAATACATTAAACATAGCCACTTATGCAAATTAGGTAATTTATTAAGTTAATTAAAGCCTTAATTAGCAAATATTTTTATGTCAGCATGCTTGTCTTCATATTACACATCGATGGTATTAATATTAATGCTATCTAAAAGCATGAAGGAGCCCTGTTATGTTTAAAAAATGAGTTTCCTTATTTAAAAAGAATATGTATGCATTCAAGTACTTAATAAAATCTAACAGATCAACCTCTGTATGGAGGGAACCTGTAGTTTAGGTACTGTGTCACATTTTTGTTGCAAAAATGTCTCGACTCAGACATGATCATCACTGGTTGTCTTTATTTTTATTTTTTGAGCAAGGCAGTGAGAGAACTTTACCACCCTCTGGCTAACTGTTTTCCATGTTTCACATTAAATGGAGAAACAGTATTTGGCCTGAAGGACAATAAAAGTAATCAAGTCCCACTGGTGATATGCTGTCCACTTTAAAAAGGTAAGATCCCTCCTGTGTTACCCACATTCACACTCACTCATTTTCTGTTTGATTAAACACAAACTGGTAATTATCTCACATAATGCCTCCATGTCAACAACCTTTGTGTGTGTGTTTGTGTGTGTGTGTAGATGCACCTTTTGAATGCCTTAATAGGAAAATTACCCGTTACCCAGCTCCACTGTGTATGTATGAGTGTATAAGTGTTGGGTAAAACTTTCAGACTTTGTGTGTGTAAGTGTGTGTGCATAATGTATGTATAACCCTGCATATGTGTGGCATTGAAGCTTCAGTAAAATACTAATTTGTCCTAATTTGGTTTAATGTGGCATTTGGACATGTTTAATAAACATTAAGCTGTAGTGGGAAAAAAAAACATAAAATGAAGAACATAGAAACACAGACAGCAAAACTCTCTTTCCACTGACATCCAAGCAAGGTTTCTACTGTAAAGTGGCACTCACCCCTATTGTAGCACATGGGACGGCTACAGTGGACCCAGCTTACTAGCAGTTCCCATTTCCAAAATTCATTTTTCATGCAGAGAAAACACTACATGTTCACATGCACTCAATTAGATGATGAGAGGACAATCTAAAACAAGACAAATGGCAGCAGAGATATTCCTATTGTCAAAATGAGTGAATTAAGAGCCACGTCATTTTGATACAGTCGTATTGCGTGCGGTAGTAGCAGTATTACTTTGTGTATGAAGTCTGGTTTAGTCTGTGGTCACTGATCAACAACTGTTACCAATGAAAATACAGCAGATCGATGCCTTAAAGCCGTGAGATCTGAAGCAGATGGCTACCTGGATGACTGAACCTACACACAAATGACTCTCTGCAATTACCTGAAGCCTCATCCTTTATATAAAAGAACATGGATTGTTCATGATACTGAAGGGTATCTGCTAATTGTGGCACACCGACAGTCTCAGTCACATAGAAAGAGCTGATGGAATACTGTTAGAGAGCTTTAGACAGCTTAATGCGCCTGGCCTCTCTGACTCATGAGTCATCTCTGAGCGATCAGAAAGAGTAATTGAGGGCAAGCCGAAGGCTAAACTATCTTTTGTACACTCACTATATTATTCTGGTACCTCTGTGCTGGGATGGAAATTAGCCCCCGAATGGGAAAGGGTGGAGTGCTTTGAATACATTTTGGGGATATTCTGTCTGAGTTGTAAGTTAAGTGCGTTTCTGTGTGTATGTGTGCTCAGGAGTTTCAGAGCATGTGGTCAAAAACACCCACGCACTCTGCTCATACAAGTTCACAGGCATGCAGGCTCACTCTAACTCACATATGCGCAGATTCAGATAGCTTGAGGCTTTCATTGTAAATCTGTGATAATGGGGAGGCAAGGCACTGAGTAACAGAAAATAAAATCAGGTCATGAAATTGGAGGACTGATCAGTATGCTGTATAAATCCAAAGTAAATCCATAACCAACTGTCAAAAAGCTAATATAATTCTCTGAGCTAAAAACAGCCTACAACAGCGCACACACACATCTTTTCCCATGAAAATGAAATCTCAAGCCTGAACTAAGAACGAACTGGTGGAAATTGTTCCAAAAATGTCTTCCCAAAACTTCTCCCCTAGCCTGTGAAGTGGTGGCCTAAATATCACTTTGTACTGCCATAGTAACAATCAGCAGTTTTGAATCCCCTGCAACTTCAGGATTCATTATATCGTGTGAAACTAATGAGTAAAACCCTAGTCATAGTTGCTGCCTATTCAGCCCACACGCTATCTCTGTCAGTAGGGGGGAAAAAAAAAGAAAGAACAGTCATATTTCTCTGAATGGTAGCGATGCATGTATGTGTGAGTGAGTGTGTGTATGCACACACAAACAAGTGAAAGCCAACATGAGAGAAACAAAAAATATGTATATAGCACATACTGTACAGTGTATTGTCAATATGAATCTGTGTTCACTCTGATGATGTGCAGGTCATTGTCACCCTTCCTCTCAGCCTCTCCGCTCCTCCTCTTAGGATATAGCTCCCACCTCCTTTACCTCTCTCCCAGCCAAAAACTTTGCTACTTCTTTGTCTCTACTTTCTCTTTTCCCCTATCTTTTATCTGTCTTCTCTTCAGTTTCACTCTTCCTTTCTCTCTCTCTCTCTGTCTGCCTCCTCTGCCCTCTTCATGGGGTAAAGACATTACAGAGATCCTCTCCTCTCAGCCACTATTGATCCCCAACTCAGCTTACCAAAATCAATAAATCACCAATTGGATCAAAACAGAGACGAGTGGGTGAGAAGGAAGAGGAGAGAGAAACCAGAAAAGACGGACAAAGACGAAACACAGAGAGAACGTTGGGGTGAAAGAGAGATAAGCGATAATAAAAGGATAAAGTGTTGATATTGAATGACTCTCCAACACTCCAGATTAAAGAATCCAAGAAAACCCCAGAAAAAAAAAAAAGTGAGTTAAAAAAATCCTTAAAAAATTAACAGGTTTTGGATGCTTCTTGAGTGAAATGAAATTAACATATCAAGGCCTCACAAGCTTGGATTTCATAAATAAAAATTACAGAGTCATCACGGGCTTAAGGGGGATTCACTCAACAGCAGCGAGGAGTAAATTAGGATGGACAACAGAATAAAAGAATCTGGATGTGTGTGTGGTGAGGTGCTCTGATCCTTATTGACTGGCCTGGGGAAATGGTTTTGCTTGATGGAGGAGATAGAGAGAGAGGGACAGAGGCCTGATGGAGCTATCAGAGCCCAGACTATCTCTCACAGTTACTGTAATTTCATACAGGTGCCCACACACACACACACACACACACACACACACACAAAGTCACACATTAGATACGGACCATCTTCCAACAGACGGACAGCAGTGTCTGGCATCATTAACCTGGCGTCTTCCTAATTCAGATAGATTGTGTCTGCTGCTTGTGTATGTCTGTGTGTGCTAGTATGTGTTCCCCTCTGTATGGTTGTGTGCATCTGGTGGTCTAGTTGTGTCTGTGCTCCTGCTAAGTGAGCAACTTCCTGAACTCTGGCCACTGGGATATAGATTTCTAGCTAGATAAATGATTTGCAGACATATTTAGCCTGCGCACACACACACACACACACACACGACTTCCGTTTGCACAGTTCATATAAGAAGTTTCACTGAGCCCTGTTTCGCTGTCGACTAACACCAACAAATTTCTTATCTTATCTTAATATCAACCACAAAAAGTAATGTTTGTTATTTAAGACAAAACAAAGACCAAAAACTGAAGATGCATGACAAGATTTCTGAGAATTCATGAAACAAGTAGTCAAGATCGACCGAAACACAACCTGGACGTAAACGGATGTAAACTGGATGCTTTTTTCTGACGCTGTCCCATTCAGAACATTCTTACCTCGGTAATCGTAGTGAACATCTTACACTCTGATGCCTCCCTTGCCTCCCTGATGGGCAGTGGGGAGGAATGTGATGGGGTGACGATGAATGGAGGTGGAAATGAGGGTTGTGTTGTTTTTGTCAGATCTGTAGTGATGGTGTTGGGGTGATCCTTACCTCCCAAATGATAGGTTCCCCCCGTGGTGATGGTGAGAGGTGAGCTGGAGCGCACAGCAGACGCCTCCTCGCCATCTATTGTCAACATGGCAAAGTTCTCCTTGGCGACCAAACGTATTGCGTGCCATTGGCCGTCGTTAAGACCTGAACCTGGAGGGGAGCAGAGATTAAAAAAAATGCCTTCAGAAAACACATGCTGCAAAAGTGTAAATCCTTCTTTCTTTCTTAGCTGACTGAATTCGTGGAACAGAAGAATTTCCATTGAGACTCCAATAATTTGAACTGACCTGCAAAAGAAATGATCCAGATCCAAGTCTATTTAAAATGAAGCACCACATTCTTTATTCATTTGTGAACTTTAAATTGAAAAAAAAACCCACGTGTTTTGACTGTAGCTGCTGTAATAACAAAAATTCAAGACTGGTACCTTTTACTAGGTCAAAGTTGACTTTGTTATAGGGGAATATAAGAGAATGTCAAGCACCTGAAGAGGATTTAAGGAAAAGACGACAGGGTTGCTCATCATGAGTGAGAGGTATGTGGGTGGTGAAACTAGGAGATACAATTTCTGTCTGTGATGTGTGGCTATCTCTCTCTGTTTACCATCTTCTCGTCATAACACAGTTTTTCTCCACAATCATTGTACCCCTGTGTTTTTCCCCGGTCTTATGTCTCCATCTAAGCTGCCTGGTGAATGTGGCATCAGACAGAGTTAAGACACGCTCAGCAGAGGATCATTTTCCTGCCTCTACCACATTTTTTCCTCACTTCTACATGTATTCTCATATGTATGCCAATTCTCCCTGATTCTTCTTCCTTTCCATTTTGTTCTCTCACTCCATCTTTCTTGCTCCCCCTTTTCAAGTCGAGTGAAGCTTTCAGTCTCAAGGCCCCTGTGTCTCAACTCCATTAACTCTCAGAGAACCCTGTTTGCGTCTGAGTACCAGAGTGCATGTGTATGTGTTCTCTATCTGCACATGCAAGCTTTGAACAGTCTGTGCGAGTGAGTACAAGTCTGTAATGCGTTGCGTTGTCTGCAATGCGTTGCGTTGTCTGCATATGTCAAAGTAGTGTGTGTGTGTGTGTGTTCGTGCATGCAGGTTTTGTGCTCTCCTTTTCTCTCTTCCCTTGTAGCTGTGCTCCATTAAATATGAGTGATGTTTTGGAAAGGGACATTACTACTGGAGCCGAGAGAGAAGCCAGCTCACTCTCATCACCCTCTCCTCTATACATCACCTCTTACTGACACCAATCTCTATTCATCCTTCCTTCCCTGCCTCCCTCCCTGTCCCTGATTCTTTTTTTTCCATCTCTCTGTCTTTATTTCCTGTCCTGTATTTCTGCATTTCACTTTTCCCTTTTTTCTTTCCGTCTTTATACTCTTGTGGCCGTCTGCTGCATTGTCCGTCTTTTTCAATTCGGCTCAGCTCACTGCTTCACTGACTGTAATACATCGATAGTGAGGACACTGTAGCGAAGTTCAAGGTACGGTCACGTGCAAATCAGTCTCAGCAGAGTGCGTATACCCATGGATCTACATGCAAGTCAATAGCACGCTGCATGTGTCAATACATTTGACCCATGCGTGTAAGAGAGCGTGCAAGCTTCTGTTCTGTGCATTTGCTTTATGTGTGACAGTTTCCGTGTGTCTTCACAGTCTGCAAGGCCCACTTTTGCATAGTTTATTCCTTCCCATAATGCACTTGGAGGCCCTGGCTTTCCTGGCTGTCAGTAGGGGGTCTACACTAATTAATCTCCATGAGCAGGGTGACCATGTATATGTGTGCGCGAGTGTATGTGTGTGTCATCATGGCAGTGACCAAAGAAACTAAGAGCCAAGATGGCCACCTGCTGAGGAGTGTGACCGCTGAGGCCTTGTTCGGGGCAATGCTGGTTAAATACGCACAAACACACACATGCAACACACACACACACACAGTACAAACATGAATATGATTATGCAGAAAAAAAGTCATGAACTGAAAAGTAATAACAACAAACAATTAGAGGAGGGCGCCTGCTTTGTCTAAATGACAACAAAAAAGTCTGCTCTGTTGGAAAGCAACCCTGGTGTGCTCCTTTACTGACAATCACATTTCTGACTGTATATTGGTTTGATGTAATCACTACCAAGCTCTCTGCTCCATCCCGTCCCTCTCTATAACCTCTTGAATGTAATGGAAAATAGATAGTGTGTAACCTCGTGTCCCCTCATCTGTTTTACATCACCTGCAATAGCTTTGAATGATGAGCTTATCAGTGATAGCAGTGTTGAATCTTTACACTCACTGCAGAACAGACGCACAAAAACCGAATCTTACACACATTAAATATGCGGTACGCTCTCTCTCTTTCTCTCTCTCTTTCCGTCACACATGCCAAACACACAGGCTCAAATCACGCACATGCCGGCTGTCTGCCACAGATAAAAAGAGCACAGATAATGAAGGAGAGTAGAAGAAGGAGGAAGATAATTGTTCAGATTTGGCTAGATAAGACTGTTTAATGGCTTGCTTTGGAGTTGTCATTCATATGCAGGGACCTGATAACAAGGTGGAAGGCTGACCAGTCACTTTGCTCAGTTTTTGTTTTGAATGAAATGAAAATGAAGAAATTGCACTGAGGGTTCACTCATCTCACACCCTCACTTTGAATACTCATTAGAAAGAAAAAAAAAATCACCAAACTGTGGCAAACGTGTCTTCCCAATTGAAAAATAACCCAATACTGAAAGATTGAGAATGATTTCACATAATGAATAATGAAATGTGGACCTACAGTAATTATATCATTATAGAATTTTAGAATAACATTGGACCCAGATATTCTCATGACATTTTGGCACTTCTAACTTGTCCCTTTCTGTAAGGAAAAATAACTTTTAAGGTCACATAAAACATTTTTTTGTTCACAGTGCCTTTTTAAAAAAAAAAAAAAAAAAATACAGACTAAGACAGAGTATCACTTATTTATTTGTCAGCAGAGGCATACATTCAATGGGTTACATTTGGAAACCCTGTCAAGGCTTTTCTGTTATTGCAGATAATACACACACGTTAAAGGTGAGTGTGCAGCTACTGACCATCTGCATAAACAAGATAAATGATGACATTTATGAGAAAAGCACTACTTATGTCCAATATTAGTGCCATAATGTGATAAACACAACAGCATGCTAAATGAGTCTAAAAAAAATGAAAGGGAAATCTTCTTGTATAAACAGCTGTGGACGTTACATCAGCCTACCTTTCTAAATATGGTCAGGCACAGCCTTCTTCTGCCAACTCTGCACAACATAAATAAGAGGTATCTTTGACCACTGTTGCCCACAACACCTGTGGTCACTGGGAAACGTACACGTACACTAAAATAATCTGATTCCATTTCATTTCTTACAGGTATTTCCAGAGAGGTGAGGTTTTACAATGAGGGGTACTCTGCTGCTGGTGTTGCTGTTCAGTCTGTCTGAGACACGGGCTCAAGGAGAGAGTGGAGGAGCTGACCAAGGTGTACAGATGTGGGATATCTGGGATGAGCTGAGAGCTCTGAGAGACATGGTGGTGGAGCAGAGGGTGGAACTGATGAATACCAAGGCTGAACTGCAAACCCAGAAAGACAAAGTGTCTGGTCTAGAAATAGAAAACAAAGGTAGGAAATCAACGACATGTGTGTTGTTTAGCCTGCGGATGCAATGATTATTAATGAAAATGATGATTGTTTTCATCATCAATTAAGCTGCCACTTTTTGGCATTTTTGCAAAAAATTACTTAAATGATTAACAAAATTGTTGCAGATGGACTAATTGTTTCAGCTCCAGATTAGGCTAAACCCAAGTTAATCTAATCATTACTTGTGAGCACGTAAATGCAAAGTCCAAACTCCAAACTTCAAAACACCAGGTGATGGGAAGGGTCAATAAAAAAGGCTTTCATGGACTGGATATGAGTTGAATATGGTGTCATATGAGCAGCAATAGACAATAACACACCAGAAATGTATTTTTATGAAAATGTCATGGAATGCTACTTTACACAGCCTTACTTAGAAGAACTTCAACTTCTATGGTATTTCAGTGATGAGCTCCAGACTGACAGCCACTGAAAACAAGGTGACAGCAATTACAGCAGAGCTGGAAGTGACTAAGACTGAACAGCAGCTGCAGAAGAAAAAAGTGGAGGAGGCTGAGAGACTGATTTCTGGTATGTAATTACCAAAATCACAGACTTGGTAATTCTAGAAAATCTTGAAAGAGCAGTTGAGAAATGACTGGCTTTCATGCTTCTAGTACAAGCAGCAGAACTGGCAGCCCTGGTTTCCAGACTGACAGCCAGCGAGAAGAAGGTGCAGGAGCAGAAGGAGGAGGAGACAGCTCTCAGGGAAGAGCTGGATATGTCTAAGACTCAACTACAGCTCACCAAGAACAAATTGGAAGAGATGGAAAGGGCAATTGCAGGTATTTTAGAGGTTTAGGTATGGTAAGAGACCAGAAAATACATACTTTAAGTGGAGACAGCCTACTTTGAAAGAATACAATTCTAAATATATAACTGGTTCTTTGAAACTAACCATTTGTTTCTATCCTCTATTACTGCTATATTTAAATTTAAATTACCAATTTTTGGCATCAAATTCTTGTCCCTCTAATCTTTTTGCTCCAATTCTTTTAGTTAAATGTCTCCATCCTGTGTTTATAGGCACTACGAAGGTGGCTTTCTCTGCTGGTTTGAGCTCTGCTGGCAAGATTGGACCATTCTATAATGAAATTACACTCGTCTACAGTAGAGTCTTCACAAATTTTGGCAGGGCTTACAACTCAAATTCAGGTATGCATTATTATAAGCATCGTAATTTTGCCTAAGAGATGGACAACGCTGACCTCTCTGATTCTCTACTGTTGCAGGCATCTTCACAGCACCTGTTAGCGGAGTCTACTATTTCAGATTCACTGCATACAACAACAAGAGCGGAGAATGGATGGCAGTAAATTTATACCATAATAGTCAAAGAGTTTTGCATAACTCTGAGGTAACTGATGGTAACACTTTCCTTTCAAATGCATTAATTCTACAGCTGGGACAGGGAAGTCGGGTCTATATGAGTCTCGAACAAAATTGCGGGCTTTATGATAATCCTACCACCTTGAACACCTTCAGTGGTTTCCTGCTGTTCCCTCTGTGACTTTCAGATATAGTCTGATATGTTCATCAAGACCTTGAGGATCCTTACACTTTCCAGTGGTCTATTACACTGCATTTAAGTCATAAATAAATAATTAAATAAACTAATGTGCATGATCACCAACAAGTTATACTGTTCTTAAATGGCTCCTGTCGTTGTTTGTTGCTCCATTTGTTCAGCACTGAAATACAAGGCGTGGAGGTTGTGTGGAAACAAAGTCTATAGCTATAAAGATTAACAATGAGCATTATGATGTGCAAACGTCCTAAAATTATGAAATCTCAAATGAACAAGCTTACTTGGAGTGCAGTTTCTTAAGAGTATTTCTAAACAACCCTCCACTGATAGAGCTAATGTTTCATTTTATGTTTTTTTTTACTTATTATATTTTGCTGTATACAGTCTATGACCTTAATCCAAGTAACCTAATTACTTTTGATTGCATAAAATGTCATAATTGCAATATTATAAATAAATAAACATCAAGCATTAGTGTGTATGTAAATGTGGGCTGTGTCACACACTATCCTCCTTGGGACACTGCAACTAACAGCACATTCATGTGCCACATTTTTGAGTGTACTGTAATTTTAAATAGAAAACAAGAGAAAGTTAGCATTTAAGAACCACAATACCACTGCATGAACAAATAGGCGGAACAGATTTTCCTTGCAAACCGTGTACCAGTCAATACAGTACACAGAACAATTAACTTGAACTACTCACTTGTGTATTCAAGACAGAATGAAGTGTGAAGTGTTTGTAAGATTAATAATGCAAAAAAGCTATGAAATCCACAGTAACATTATCACAACATCCAAGTTCACTTATTGTTTGTCTTCTAAATCTGATTTTCTGGTACTTCTGAGCCCCAGAGCTTCCATCAGCACATGAACCATTAGCGTCTCTCATTATCGGCTCACTTGCTCTATGTAAAACTGCCATGCATAGGAATATCACATAACATAACACAGTATTTGCATGCTTTACCCCTAATGCTGCTGCATTTGTCCACTTCTGTCAAAAGAGGATTTCCAAATTTTGTTTTTAAACTGATTTTTTGACTGATAGCTGATGGTTAAAAACATTTTATCTCAGCGCAATGGAAGGATAATACAATAAGACTTAAGATTAAAACTATTTAAAAGCACCTCTTGTAATTCTAAACATAACATAAACATAATTATATATAGGGTATAGTAACAGGCCATGTTTAATGGCATAAATCCAAAGGAACCAGCCTGGAATTTAGATATAGAGATAAAACTGTACAGTGAGCTGCAGGACCAATGAGAGGATGGAACCATATGTTTTCCACCATTTAAAACACAATGTTATGCTATATTATCTATGAATAACAGATAACTAAGTAAAGTCAATATTTGTTTTTAATTTATTTATTTAATTTTATTGCCCGTTTTAGCCAAAGTGGTCATCTAGACTATATTTATACATTGTTATCATTGTTAAAAAATGTACTAAAATTAAAAATGTTAACCCCTGTGGCCTTACTGTTGCCTTTAGGTATACTGTAGGAGTTATAAAACAAAAATGGCAGGTGAATGGACAGCGACAAGAGACAGCGCTGCCGTCCTTGTAGCTCTTGCCCTAGCTGTCGGTGAACACGCACTTTCTCGCTTCATTGACCTAAATTAATGAAATAGTTTGTGATGACAAAAGCAACAAATTGTACCAAAAGATGATCACATTCTGTAAGCACATCAACTGGGTTTTTGTGCACATGTGTGTGTTGGGGGATACTTTTTATGTAAACATCAGGATGACTGCAGACAATGTCAGGGCCTCCATAAAACTGAGCCACTGCCCTTTAAAATGGCTGTGTTGTGCGTACAGTATTGACACAAGGTATTCATTGCACCTGTTACTATGGTAACACCAGATATGACTTCAACACATGACATACTTCACACAGTGAAGTCCAAAGTATGAAAGTTTATCACAGTAACTGTGGAACACTAGCCACCCTTAACTGTAACAGTGCCTGACCTTATAGATAAACTGGTTATTTCAGTTGAAGGGAAACCGGTTTGACTGATACTAACAGCTGCTGCTGGAGCTCCAACAGTCTACAGTTTGGGTCTTTTAGAGACCTACTTGTGCACCAGAATTTTTTCCGTTTCTCACTGTTACTTTTACTGTTGCCGTTGTGTCAGACTGAGACACTCAGGTAGAAAGCAGAAGTGTCAAAGAAAGTCTAGCAAAGCACAAAGGGTTTGAGCCAATGCACAAACAGACAAGTGGGTGGACCAGCACCACCACCCCTGACATCTGGGCTGAGCTGAAGGAGTGGAGAAATATGGTAATAGAACAGAGGGTGGAGCTGACTGTCACGAAGACTCATCATCAGTGCCAGAGAGACAAAGTGGCTGATGTGTAGAGTGAGAACACAGGCAAATAAAATGTTACATCTAATGATAGAGCTGGCTTTACATTGCGTTTTCTTCACTTTAAAAGACATCTATGTCATTGTGGGTGGATGTGCTTTGCATTTCACTTGTTTCATTGAATGACTCAACTCATACAATGACAGGTTTAAATATCTGGGTACATGCAAAGTCAGATCTTTCTGTTAAGCTGTGCTCTAACTCAGTATACCTGTGGTAAACGGATGGCTTTTATCATGTTTCTCATTATCACTGAGAAATTAAGCACTAGACAAAACTATTTTTTAGGTGAGTAGTTTGCATCAATAAGATTTAACTGCTGATGGGCTATAGCAAGGCATGGGGAGGGAAAGCATTTTTATCACTATTATTATTATTATAATCACCTTTTTTGTCAGCCTGAGTCAGCAAATAGAAGTTTTGTCTTTATCTTTCTATGTGTAAGTGTGCATGTATTGTATTTCTATTGATTTCAGCTATATTTGCCATGGAGACCAATGATGGATAACAGACAGTAACAACAGACTGATCAAATTTTGAGATTGAGGAAGAGCTAGAGAAAGCTAAATAAAACAAATAAAATGTTTCTTTTTTTTCCCACAAAATCAAACAAGAAATAATAATTCAGGATGACATGTCAGCGTCAACAGTACACCAGGGCAAAGGTGAGAAAGTATAAAAACTTAAAAGGAGGAAAGAGTCAAGCTGAGTTCGTTCTTGTTGCAGTGAGTTTGAACTGAGTGAGAAAAATGAATTGCTAACTGCACAAAGCTTGCAGAGATGCACTTTGTAGGAATGACAATATTAACAGTAGCGCAGAAGGGTGCGTTGTGGTATGTTGTGTGTGTCATGTGTGTACATGCGACTCCATTATTATTGTATTTTAGTGGAATAATGGGAAATTAAATCCATCAAAATTTTAAAATGTCTGTAGCTTGTTAATATCTACTCTGTATTAACTGAGAACTGTAAAACCAAGAGTAGGAGACAAAGATTTGTTTTACAGGCTCTTAACCAAAGCCAGTGAGATGGTCACTACTTCATAAACTACTAAATGCATCATGAAACGGTAACATGGGCTCAGTTAATGATGAGCCCCCGTGTTAAAATGGAAAAAAGGGGTGGGAGTTAATATAGTAGATAGGAGGTGGCTAGGTGAATACTAATTAAATTCTCAGAGGTATAAGCTGATTACATAGATATCAGAAAGCAATATACAAAAATTATCATATTATCACATTACACATGGGGAAGAAACATTATTTATGGCTGTTTTTGTCTTTGTCTTATCTCCCTGGGGAACATGTTGGGAATATCACACAGTGCAACAAAACCAAGACCTTGTAAGACTGACGAGTGTGGATATTATTTCTGTAACATTACCATTCTGCTCCTCTTTCTGCTTACTTTCCTTTCTCCTCCCCTCCTCTCTCATCCTTACTGCTCCTCTTTTCTGCTCTCCTTTTCCTATCATTTATCGTTTTTCTCCTCTCCTCTCGTTTCCCACCTGTTTCTATTACATATTGATCCTGTATGTACAGTATAAATGAATTTTGTCTGCTATGAATTTATGGGGCCCTCTGGCATTCATGAATTTATCCTCCCCTATCTCCTCCACTCCTGAATATTCGGTCCTCCAAGGCAGTTTGAAGAGCTTTGCACGTCTTCACGGATGGCAATATGCCAGCCACACAAAGCCTTAGAATACAACATATTAAGCCTTGCCTACACAAACACACACAAACACACACACACACACACACACACACACACACACACACACACTCGGGGGGGAATGAAACAATACAGCATTATAATCGGGGGTGGCTGTAGTATGTTATTTCCCCTCAAATCTGTGCCGCAGGCCTTTCTATTATTGTAATGACTTATACTTCCTATTTGGACTGTGCAAGTAACCTTGTGTGTGTGTGTGTGTGTGTGTGTGTGTGTGTGTGTGTGTGACTGATAGTAATTCTGCATCTCAAAGGAACGGATGTTATTACTTCTAGCTGAGGGTGTGAACGATGCATGCAAGAACACACACACACACACACACACCCACACACAGTTTTAACATAGCAAAATATTTCTGCCTGTGGCTTTGTCCTGTTTTGCAATGAGCCTTGCCTCTAACTGAGCATGATTT